>MCJB01010709.1:16830-68049 GCA_002018475.1 Nicotiana obtusifolia | reverse complement strand
AAAAAAAAAAAAAAAAAAAAAAAAAAAAAAAAGCTCCTCCTCTAATAAATAAGAAATTTAAATAAAAAAATTAAAAAAAAAAAAGCAAAAGAACATATATTCAGTATTATTAAATCATTTAGGGGTCGTTTAGTAAGGTGTATAACAATAGTATGCATTAGTAATATTAGGATTAGTTATACTGGAATTATTTTCAATCGGCTATTGGTTTATTAAAGATTTTAAAAGATTAATCCTATCTTTATACATGCTTATTCATGTATTAAAAATCATAGAATTACTAATATCATGGATTGCTATATATAAAATTAATATTGAATAGTATGTATAACTAACATAAATATTAATTATACATAAGTTGAAAAATATTACCAATAAAAAATTAATAATACCAAAATTAATACATATTTTATTTTCCTTAATACAATCTATCAAAAACGATTCCTTACTGAAAAGTCACTCATAGTATTTATTTGTAGTGTGAATTACATTGCTAATTGAAAAATGGATGATAGTAGTGCCTAAGATTATGCTATTCTAGGGACTAGGAATAGAATCTTCTCATTTACTTAAACGTCATTCCTAGTATTTATTAGCAGTGTGATTACCACTTAAAAAATTAATTACAGTAGCGCCTAAGATTAGCTATTTTAGGGTTGGAATCTTCTCATTCTTGATTTCCTCTTTTCTTCTAACATGCACTTCTGTCGAGTTGAATCCCCCTTTGTATTCAACTTTATTGAGATTATCGAGTATTATCAGTAGTTGGTGTTATTTATGTTATATTGATATCAGTTAGTTACTAGACTTACGAGGTTAGTAGTTGAGTTAGTTACAGGGATAGTTTAGTAATTAGTAGTTATTTTCTCTCTTTTCTCATGTGTATAAGTCTTACTTCAACTGAATAGGAAAGTACATTATTTTCCCCAATTTTATTTTTATCCAGAAGCTTCTTCTTCTCTCACGATGAGAGCTCAGCTCAACCTTCAATGGATGTTGATTCATCCTTTTAGTTATAATCTCGACATGGTATCAGAGCACAACTCGAATTTCTCATCGGCGTTGTCTTGCATTTTCGTCAAATCTGATCACTTGATCTCAATTTTTTAGTTTTGCAAAAATCAAAATCTACGTTTCACAGTTCCCCGCTAGAGTTTCGAAATTCTTCGATTTCTCCTCAAATTCAAAGATTAATTCTTCTAGTCTTCTAGAATTTGTCCTCAATCGATCGCCGGAGATAAGGAAACTCAAAATACGACCAACAATTTGGACTCGACCAACCCGCTGTACATGCACCGGTTGGAGAGTGCCGGAACGACACTTGTACCTGTTGCCTTCGATGAAACTGGGTACAGATCTTGGAGAAGAGGAGTTCCCAGAGCATTATCGGTGAAAAACAAGGTTGGATTCATTACGGGGAAATGTAAGAAACCTAATACTGACGATACAACTTATGATCTGTGGGCTCGACGCGACGACATGGTCACATCGTGGATCCTAATCTCACTTTCAAAATGCCTAGCTGACAGTCTACGATATGTCAGTGATGCCAAGGAATTATGGCAAGAACTGGAAGATAGATATGATCAAACTAATGGAGCGAAGTTGTATCAATTGCAGAAGGAAATTAACGACCTTAGCAAAAGGGCTTTGGACATCACAGGGCATTACACAAAAATGAAAAGACTTTGGGAGGAATTGAATACCTTGAATGCACATGCGCAGTACAATTGTTAATGTACTTGTGGTGCAAAGGCTAAAATACACAAGGCTGAGCAGGATCGAAGATTAATTCAGTTCCTAATGGGCTTAAACGAAGTCTACACAGCAGTGAGAGGCAACATACCTATGTTGAATCACTGCCTAGTATAGTACAAGCCTTCACCATCCTCATTCAGGAAGAGAAGTAGAGAGAAGACGGGCCAAGCAACAGATTGGTTATGGAGTCCAGTTCATTGAATGTAAATGGACCTGGGAATAACAAGTTTAAGACAAATTACAATCAAAGAGGAAATGGTACTGCCCACAACTCATACAATTCGAACAAGCCAAGCTATCTACCCGCCAAGTCTCAATTGTTTGGTGACTACTGCAAAAAGCCAGGGCACACCAGGAATAATTGCTACAGAATACATGGCTTTCCATAGGATTTCAAGTTCACAAAAGGGAGGAATCCAGCATCTGCTACAAATGTTCATGCAGAATGTGAAGAGGTTGAAGGTGGAACTCATGATCAAGGATTTCAGCACTTGACAAAGGAGCAATACAATCAGTTGCTCAGTCTGTTGGAGAAATTCCCAGGAAGAAAAGTAGGGGAAAGCTCAAATAACATAGCTTGTGGAGCTGCAAACTTTGCAGGTATTCTAGCTTATTCTACTTATAAAGAGATTGCTGAGACCACTGTATGTAAATGCTCTAAATCAGTTGCTGACTTGTGGATATTAGATATTGGGGCTTCAAATCACAAGACCTATAGAAAATCTTCTCTGAATGACATTAGAAACTTATCTTATCCTTTTCTAGTTACATTATCTAATAGATATAGGGTGAAAGTGACAAAAATTGGGGATGCATTTCTTGGTCCAATGTTAACTTTAGTCAGAGTGTTATATTTACCTACTTTCACGTACAACCTCATCTCTATTTACTCTTTAACAGACCACCTCAATTTCATAGTTAATTTTAACAAATATCTTTGCATGATGCAGACCCTTTCAATGAAGAGGACTCTGGAGATTGGTAAAGCAAGGAGTGGTTGTACTTCTTATGCTCAAAGTGTCATAGTTATCCAAAGTCTAGTATATCTTCTATTCCTGCTACTCTTTGTTCTCATTCCTACTTTCCTGCATCAGTTGATGTTCTAAATAGAGGAGAGAGTCACAGTTTGCCTTTACATTATTTGTCAATTGTAAATAAATCACCACATTCACTCAACAATGTAAATAGCCTTCATTCAAGTAATAAAAGTGACTCCTCCTTTGGTATGAATTCTTTTCTGTCATCTATTGCATCTCATGGGGACAATGTTGAACATTGATGGCATAACAGACTAGGTCATGTACCCTTTATGAGAATGAGAAGGATCTCTAACATACTTATTAATTTTTCTCCCGAACAACCTTTCCTCTTTCTGCCTGCCCCATGGTAAGGCAGACAAGACTACTATTTTCCCAGAAACATCATCCACGAAGAAAACCTTTGAACTTTTACACATAGACTTATGGGGCTCCTATCACATAGCCACACATAACTACAAATATTTTCTTACCATGATCGATCACTTTAGCAGATCACCTGTACACACCTTCTGAGCAATAAAAGCAACACCTTTCAAGCCATTAAAGCCCTCATTTTTATGATTGAAAACCAGTTCAACTTTTCAGTCAAAGCTATTAGATCTGATAATGGGCTGGAATTTGTAAATAGTGAGGCCATGATATTTTTTCAAGACAAAGGCATAATTCACCAGAAAACCTGCCCATGCACACTACAACAGAATGGTGTGGTGGAAATAAAACATAAATATCTACTAGAAACAGCACGGGCCTTACTTTATCAATCCAAATTACCAATGAGATATTGGGGGGGAGTGTATCCTAACTGTCACCTTGTGATGACCCGATAGGTCATTTATAGTTTTACCCTTCATTTCTGTGTTCCGAGCCCTTGAATAGCTCCGTGTAGCCTTTCTCAATTTGCGTGTGCAGTCCGTGTCTTTTCTAGAAAGATTTTATGAGAAAAATTGATGAAAATGTGAAATCATGCTTTAAAACTCTTTTGAGTTGACTACGATTAACGTTTTATAAAAATGGACTCAGATATATATTTTGACGGTCCCGGTGGGTCCGTATCATAATTTGAGACTTGGGCGTATGTCCGAAAATGAATTTAGAAGTCTGTAACTTGACTTAACGTAATTTGTTGAAAACTAGCAATTTAAAGGTTTAAAGAATTCCTAAATTTGACCGTAGGTTGACTTTGTTGCTACCGGATTCGGATTTCAGTTCCGAAACTTGATATAGGTTCATTTCAGTATTTATGGCTTGCCTATAAAATTTGGTGCAAAACGGAGTTGATTTGACGTGATTCGAATGTCCGGTTGTAAAACTTCATGTTCTTTGAAAATTTTAATTGTTTTGGTGTCCGATTCGTGGTTCTAGGTGTTATTTTGATGTTTTAATCGTGCGAGCGAGTTCGTGTTATTTCACTTGTTTGCATGTTTAGTTTGGAGCTCCAGAGGCTCGGGTGAGTTTCGGATAGGCTACGGACCATTTTGAACTTAGAAAATTTGCTGGTTTTCGGAGTCTGCTAGTGCCAGGTGTGTTCTTCTTCGAGATCGCAAAGATTCTCCCACGATCACATAGAGTAGTTTGGGACTGGGGAGGAATTGCCCATCGCAAAAGTGAGAGGATGGACGCAAATGCGGCGCAGTGGGGGGTCTACCTTTTGCAAACGTGGCCTTTCCTCCACGAACGTTTAGGGATAGGAGGGGGTACTGGGAATGGAACCTTTACTCTACGTGAACGCGAGCCCAGGCTTACGAACGAGAAGGCAAGGTGGGCTAATCCTATGCGAACGTGTAGAATTTGTCATGATCGCGATGACCATTTGGACAGTGCTCTTCCCGAACGTGTCGGGTGTCTCGCGAACGCGATGAACACTTGACACCCAGTCTATTAAATATCCCAAAGATAGGATTTCACCCATTTTCACCATCTCTCCATTGGAGCTCAGCCTGGAGGCTATTTTGGGAGACATTTCACCACCACTTCATAGGTTAGTGTACTTTAACTCGTATTCTTCCATTTCCATCAGCACTCATTAATTTCTAACCTTAATCTATGTTCTTTCATGGTAGAAAATTAGGGATTTGGGAAGAATTGGGGGAGGGGGTTGTAAAATTGAGATTTAGACCTCAATTTGAGGTCGGATATCGAAATTAATCACATAATTGGGCTCGGGGGTGAATGGGTAATTGAATTTTGGTCCGAATCTCGGGTTTTGAGGCGGGCCCGTGTTTGACTTTCATTGACTGTTTGGAAAAAGTATAATGATCTTAATTTTATGTATTGTAATTAATTTCCCTAGCATTGTTTGATGTTATTGAGTCGATTTTTGTTAGATTCGATTAGTTTGGAGGCAGATTTTAGAGGAAAGGCCCCCGTGAGCTTTGATTTACTTGCGGAGTGAGGTAAATATTGGGTCTAACCTTGATTTGAGGAAATTAGAAACGCTTGAGCTATGAGCTATGTGTTATGTGAATTACATGTGTAGTGGCATATATCCGAGGTGATGAGTGTATATACGTCGTCAAAATACTTGTTTCCATGCTTTCCCATATTTCGTTAATTATTTTATTTCATGTCTTAACTGTTACATGCTTTAATTGCTTCCTATGCCTAACTTGTTATTTGTCACTTATTTCTCTCATATTAAAATATTCGTTTCTCCCATGCTTCCATGATAAATTGCTACTTGCCTTAATTGTCGTACTTATACACTTTAATTATCATATATTTGACTTGTCTTGTTGCTTTGTATTAATTGTAGCAATCCTTGATATGGTACAAGGTCCTTTTATGGCTTGTTTTCATATTCTTTAATCGTAGGGATTCTTGTGAATTGAGTTGTTGAATTGCTTACATTTATTGATTTTATTAATGGACCGGGTTGCACGCTGCAACGGATGGAATAAGGGAGGATTGATATTGATATGGTGGGATCGGGTTTCACGCCGCAACGTATTTTACATGTAATTTTGATATGGTGAAATAAGAGAGGATTGTGATATGATTATGATTATATGGTGGGATGGGGTTGAGCCCCACAACAGATTTTACATGTTATTCTTGATATTGATATGGTGAAATAAGGGAGGATCGTCTTTATACGGTGGAATCGGGTTGCACGCCGCGACGAATTATGTGTTCGGTATTCATTATGCATTGTGTTGGCTTTCAGTATATTCGTACGAGATTCTGAGGACTGATATTTTTGGTTTTACTGATTTCGAGGATTGAGTTTATTTCTATAAGTTAACTGCCTTATTTTTTGTTACACCTCATGTCTTCGTACGTGAGAGTACGTCGTAAATCAATTGATGTAAGCTCATAAATGAGATTATATTTGAAAGTACATAAAATAAGTTAATCATGTTACCGTGGAGGTTACAAATCTTTAAGATAATGGATAACAAGTACCAAGAGGGTTGGAAGGTTTAGAAGTTAAACGAATCGAAGAAAATAATTTCCGTCGAAAGTCAATAAGTTGGGAATGTTATGACATGTACTTTGGGGTGAGACTAGGGTTCTTAAAATGATAAGGAGGTTATGTTATGAGTGATTTTAGTCATATGATAGTCGTGGGTTACATTTTGAAGTCAAGCGAGTTGTGGAACAAAAGTTGGCAAAGGTCATCACAAGTTACATTCATAATGTGCTGAAAATAAGTCAAATATAGCAGAGTTTTTCTCCTAATATACTTGAAATTATGGATGAACTACACATCAAATTGAAGATCTACGAGTCTAGTTTCTAACTCATTAAACCGTTCATTGATACGACATCAGAGTAAAGAGATATTAGCGTTTTTGCGAGACTGCGCAAGCAGCTCCCAATGGGACTCACTTATGCGGTGGACGACCCTTGAACATTTTAAATTGTTTGGATGGCTCATTTTTGGTCATTTTCGACCAAGGACAGTTCCCAAACTATTTTAACACCTCTCTAACAGTCCTCCTGGTTCCAAGTCGCATCCAAGGTGATTTTTCCTAGACCTAACCTCAAAAATTAGCCTGAGTGAAGAAAAGAGTCTCTATGATGTTGTGATGCCATTAAGGGTGCTTGTAAGCTAAGGGAAGATTTGGTTCGAGTTTGTTCTTATTATTTAAGGTATGTATAACACCCTATTTCTTGGTCTTAAGCTTATCTATGTGTTGGTTAAGTTTTATGGATGAAGAATTACAAGATAGAACTTGAAGTTGTATAAGAAGTTGTTGTCTCTTATCGAACTATTTTGGAGTTGTGTATATGACTTCATATGGCTGAAAATTATGGAAGATAATTTGGCTATGATATTTTTAGTATGATTATGTTGGTTGAAATGTCAATCTTGTAGAGAAAATTGGTAACTAGAAAAGAAATGGCTATAAAGCACTTGGAAGTTGTCCATAGTGATATTATCTTGTGATAGGCTATTTCGGGTAACTTTGAAATTGAGTACAAGGTTGAAAATCCTTTAAAATGTATTAGTTATTATACTGGATATATTACTATGTTCAAGAATGAATGATAATGGGGTTGACGGGTGCTAAAGGGATTCAATCCGAGCTTGCCGCTCGTCGTAATATGTTGATGACTTGTTAATGAAATATTTTATACCCTATTGTTGATGTTGTTCTTATTGTATTGCTCTGGTTGTTGTTGTTGGTATATGGTATTGTAGGAGGCCTTTGTTACAAGGAAGATGTTGCCCAAATTTACATAAACGAGCTATTAGTTTAAGTTGCGGACTTAGCCTTTACTCAACACTGATTTTGAATCCCCTTATGCTATGTTAGATTGAGTTGAGTTCTTTGAAGAATTTCTTGGAAGGTAGTAAGGACTCAATAGAATTAAGGTATGTTAAGACTCTCCTGTCTTTCCTTTTGACATGATCCATGTGATACAACGAAACGAGCAAACACACAACTTTCACAAGTGACTCTATTCTTAGAAGTACTAGGGGTTCCTATGTTCTTGATTACCCATGTGTCCTATTATTATATCATCTGTTCATGTGTCTTAGAAAATACGTAAGCTGATAAAGTTTATTCTATGATACTAACCGAAGGCATATTGATCTTATGACATCCCGAGAGATTTTATTGACTTACTTCTTATGCATTGCATTCATTTATACATGTACATTGGCCCATGACCAGATGGCGTTATATATGCATATATTATATGTATATGGGGTATGGGAAAAGGCTATGGCGTTATATACGCACCACCACCTGATCAGTTGGTATACATTGATGATTTCGCCCACAGAGGCCGAGATGATATGATGGGATGCCCTCAGAGGCTTGATGACATTATGTACGCATATACCTGTTCATGATATGACATTTATATGCATATGCATGACATTATAATGTTTCATGATTCATAGAGCTATTCAGACCTACAGGTTTATTTCTTTGCTTCATATTTCTTTCATGTCTTTTATATACTGCTTTTCATGCCTTATATACGCGGTACTTTATTCGTAATGACATCCCTTTTTCCTGGGGACACTGTATTTCATGCCAGCAGGTCCTGAAGGCAGGTTGACAGTCCTCCTAGTAGGCTATTAGCTCAGCGGAAGGTGTTGGTGCACTCCAGTTGCTCCGGAGTTGCCTATTTGGTCAGTATGCTTTGGACATGTATAGATTGGTATGGCGGGACCCTGTCCCAACCTTTATGACGTTTATGTACTCCTAGAGGCTTGTAGAAATATGTCATGTGTATGGATGATTGTATGGCCTTGTCGGCCTATGTTTTGAGCGTACAAATGATCATTTCGGTCGTATAGGCCCGTATGCCACATGTATAAGTTTCTATATCATGTTGGGTCATCCTATGCTAGTATTCCCTTATGTTTTATTGTGGTTATCTCATGATGGCCCTTCTAGCCCACTTACCCATGATGGTATGATAAGAAAGATATGTTAAGTTGGTACATGGTTTAAAAAGGCACCGGGTGTCCGTCGCGGCCCTACAGTTTGGGTTGTGATATTTTTCCTGCATTTCTTTCCTGTTATTATTATTATATTGTGTACAGGTTATTGTAAGTGGCCCGCCTTAGCCTTGTCACTACTTTGTCGAGGTTAGGCTCGGCACTTACAAAGTACATGGGATCGGTTGTACTCATACTACACTCTGTACTTCTTGTGCAGATCTTGGAGTCAATCCTTGTGGCGGTCAGTAGATTACTCGGATTGATTACTTGATGTAGACTTGAGGTACAGGTGCTCGGCATTCGCAACCTTGAAGTCCCCTTCTACCTTATCCTAGTTTTTTATTTCATTTTAAACAGTTTTACTTTCATTCAGACCATTATTTATATTACTCTAGTCCCTCGTGCACTTGTGACACCAGTTTTGGGATTGTATGCAGATATCGTTGTTATTATGAGTTTTCTCACTCTATATCAGTTTTATTTCAGTTTACTCAGTATCAGTTAATTTGAATTGTTAAAAATGACTAAGAATTATTCTAATGTTGGCCTGCCTAGCAAGTGAAATGTTAGGCGCCATCACGGTCCCGATGGTGAGAATTCCGGGTCGTGACAAGTTGGTATCAGAGCACTAGGTTGCCTAGGTCTCACGAGTCACGAGCAAGCTTAGTAGAGTTTGGGGGATCGGTACAGAGACATTTGTACTTATCTTCTAGAGGCTATGGAGTTTAGAAAAAGTTCCACTTCTTTACTTCTTTATCGTGTGATTTTATTACATTATTGATGATTGAACCATTCTATTCTTGTTCTCTCGCAGATGGCGAGAACACATACAGCATCATTAGCCGGACAGGAGCGGGAGCCCCCAGTGGCAGCTACTAATAGGGGCAGAGGTCAAGGTTGAGGCCGAGCCAAAGGCCGAGGCAGAGACAGAGCTTAGCCTAGAACTCGAGCAGCATCACCCGCAGTAGAGCCTCAGGTAGATTTTGAGGAGGAGATTCCAGCAGACTGTACCTGTCGGACCAGCTCAGGTCCCGGAGGGGTTCATAGCCACTCCAGTGCTTCAGGACGCTCTAGTCCGTTTGGTGGGCCATATGGAGAGTGTGGCTCGGACCGGTACATTCCCGGTTGCACCAGCCGTCTCTCTGGCTGGGGGAGGAGCATAGACTCCCCCTACTCACAACTCGGGCCAGGTGGCTCCGTAGTATCAGACTCCAACACCCCTGCCAGTTGGGGTAGTTCAGCTGGTTATTGCGGCACAGGCCACTGATAGGCCCGCTATATCTTCTGAGGTTTTATTGAGGTTGGATAAGTTTACCAAGGTCTTTCCTGTTCATTTTGGTGGTGCATCTTCTGAGGACCCATAGGATTATCTAGACCGCTGAGTGATGCGAAAGACCAATGGGTTAGATTTTGTAGTATTTCAGATGACTGGTTTCGCCAAGAGGTGGTGGAGAGATTATATGTTGACTAGAACAGGTAGGTCACCTGCACTTACTTGGGATCAGTTCTCACAGCTATTTCTAGAGAAATTCATTCTTTTCACTCTGAGAGGGGAATACCGCAGGCAGTTTGAGCGTCTTCAGCAGGGTAGTATGATTGTAACCCAGTATGAGACTCGATTTGTGGACCTAGCTCTCCATGCCATTATCTTGCTTCCTACTGAGAGGGAGAGATTGAGGAGATTCATTGATGGGCTCACTTTCACTATCAGGCTACAAATGGCCAAGGAGACCGAAAGTGATATTTCTTTCCAGACGGCCGTAGATATTGCTAGACGGATCGAGATGGTTCGTGCTGAAGAGATGGGGCCAGTGTCTGATAAGAGGCCTCGTCATTCCGGTAGTTTCAATGGTGCCTCATCTGGAGGTAGGGGTACTTTTGGTAGGGGCCATCCTCCTAGGCCATTTCAGTTAGCACTCCAGGCATCTCATAGTGCTTTAGGGAGTCGTGGTCCTTATGTGCCTTACTCTGGGAAGCTAGCCTATAGTGCACCATCAGATCCTATCAGTGCGCCTCCAATTCAGAGCTATCACCGTGGTTATCTGGCCCGTTCGGGTCAGCTTCAGCTTCACCAGCCACAATAGTAGGATGGGTGTTTTGAGCGTGGAGGTATTGGTCACATCAGGAGGTTCTGTCCGAGATTTTTGGGCGGCATGCCACAGTAGAGTTCTCGTGGCATGGTCCCGGCACTGGTTGCTCCACCGCTCGCTCAACTAGCTAGAGGCAGGGGTTATGCAGCCAGAGGTGGAGGTTAGGCCGTGAGTTAGAGGTCAAGCTGTTAGAGGTGGAGGCCAGCCCGCTAGAGGCCAACCCAGAGACGTAGTTCAGAGTGGTAGGGCCCAGCCTCAATGTTATGCTTTCCCAGCTAGGCCTAAGGTCGAGTCATCTTACGCCGTTATCATATTTATTGTTCCATTTTGCCATAGAGATGCTTCAGTTCTATTTGATCCGAGCTCTACTTATTCCTATGTATCATCCTATTTTGCTTCATATCTGGTTGTGCCTCGTGATTTTTTAAGTGCTCCTGTGTATGTGTCCACGCCTGTGGGAGATTCTATTGTTGTAAATCGCGTCTATCGCTTGTGTGTGATTACTATTAGAATTCTTGAGACTAGCATAGATCTCCTACTTCTTGATATGGTAGACTTTGATGTTATCTTGGGTATGGATAGGATGTCACCTTATCATGCTATATTGGACTATCATGCCAAGACGGTGACCTTAGCCATGCCAGGGTTGCCTCGATTAGAGTGGAGAGGGATTCCAGGCCATTCTAAAAGCAAGATTATCTCCTACGTGAAGGCTCGACGTATGGTCGAGAAGGGATGTCTAGCATATTTGGCCTATATTCGTGATTCGAGTGCAGAGGTTCCTTCCATGGATTCAGTACCAGTTGTGCGTAAACTTCCAGAGGTATTTTCTACAGATCTTCCGAGGATGCCACCCGACAGGGATATTTACTTCTGTATTGATTTGGCTCCGGGCACTCAGCCCATTTCTATTCCACCATACTGTATGGCCCCGCCGGAGTTGAAGGAATTGAAGGAGCAGTTGCGAGATTTGCTAGATTAGGGATTCATTATACCTAGTGTCTCGCCCTGGGGTGTGCCTATGTTGTTTGTGAAGAAGAAAGATGGATCGATGAGGATGTGCATAGACTATCGGCAATTAAACAAGCTCACTATCAAGAACAAGTATTTGTTGCCGAGGATTGATGACTTATTTGATCACCTTCAAGGGGTCAGGTATTTTCTAAGATTGATTTGAGGTCTGGCTACCATCAGTTGAAGATAAGGGCATCCAATATCCCTAAGACGGCTTTTCGGACTTGGTATGGGCATTATGAGTTCCTAGTGATGTCATTTGGGTTGACAAATGCCCCAGCAACATTCATGGATTTGATGAATCGGGTGTTCAAGCCCTATTCGAATTCTTTTATGATTTTATTCATTGATGATATCTTGATATACTCCGGCAGTCGAGAGGAGCATGAGCAGCATCTTCAAAATTGTACTTTAGACTCTGAGAGACAGTCAGTTATATGCCAAATTTTGAAAGTGTGAGTTTTGGTTAGACTCAGATGCCTTTTTGGGACATTTCATATCGGCAGAGGGCATAAAAATGGATCCTAAGAAGATTAAGGCAGTTCAGAACTGGCCCTGGACCTATTTCAGCTACAGATATTCGGATTTTCCTGGGTTTGGCAGGTTATTATCACAGGTCCATGGAGAGGTTTTCATCCATAGTAGCACCATTGACTAGATTGACCTAGAAGGGTGCCTCATTCAGATGGTCGGATGAGTGTGAATTGAGCTTTCAGAAGCTCAAGACTGCTTTGACTACGACGCTAGTGTTGGTGTTGCCCACAGGTTCAGGATCCTACACAGAGTATTATGATGCATCTCGTATTGGGCTCGGTGCAGTATTGATGTAGGATGGCAGGGTGATTGCATAAGCATCGTGGCAGTTGAAGGTTCATGAGAAGAATTATCCTGTTCATGACTTAGAGTTGGCAGCCATTGTTCATGCACTGAAGATTTGGAGGCACTATGTCTACGGCGTGTCATATGAGGTGTTCACGGACCATCATAGTCTATAGTATCTATTCAAGCAAAAGGATCTCAACTTGAGGCAAAGGAGGTGGTTAGAGCTGTTGAAAGACTATGATATAACTATTTTGTATCATCCCGAGAAGGCCAGTGTGGTGGCCGATGCCTTGAGTAGAAAGGCTGTGAGTATGGGTAGCCTTGCGTATATTCCAGTTGGTGAGAGGCTGCTTGCAGCAGATGTTCAGGCTTTGGCCAGTCAGTTCGTGAGGTTAGATATTTCGGAGCCCAGTCGTGTTCTAGCTTGCACAGTATCTCGGTCTTCCTTGTATGAGCGCATCAGAGAGTGTCAATATGATGACCCCCATTTTCTTGTCCTTAAGGATATGGTGCGTCACGGTGGTACCAAGCAGGTTAATGTTAGAGATGATGGGGTTTTACAGATGCAGGGTTGTATTTTTGTGCCCAATGTGGATGGGCTTTGTGAGTTGATTCTTGAGGAGACCCATAGTTCCCCGTATTCTATTCATCTGGGTGCCGCCAAGATGTATCAGCACTTGTGGCAGTATTATTGGTGGAGGCCGATGAAGAAGAATATAGGTGCATATATAGCTTGGTGTCTAAATTATCTACAAGTAAAGTACGAGCATCATAGGCCTGGTGGTTTGCATCAGAGGTTAGAGATTCTTGAGTGGAAGCGGGAGCGTATCACTATGGATGTTGTTTTTGGACTCCTACGGACTCAGAAGAAGTTCGACGCAGTATGGGTCATTGTGGACAGGTTGACCAAGTCGGCACATTTCATTCTAGTGGTAGTTACCTATTCTGCAAAGCGGTTAGCTGAGATCTATATCTGCGAGATCATCCATCTTCACGGTGTGCCCGTGTCTATCATTTCTGATCGAGGTACGCAATCCACCTCACACTTCTGGAGGGTCGTACAGCGTGAGTTAGGCACGCGGGTTGAGTTGAATACAATATTTCATCCCCAGACGGATGGGCAGTCCGAGCGTATTATTCAGATATTGGAGGATTTGTTTTGCGCTTGCGTTATGGATTTCAGGGGTTCTTAGGATCAGTTCTTGCCACTTGCAGAGTTTCCCTACAACAACAACTACCAGTTGAGCATTCAAAAGGCTCCCTATGAGGAATTATACAGGAGGTGGTGTTGTTCGCCAGTTAAATGGTTCAAGCTGGGAGAGGCTCGGTTGTTGGGTACCGATTTGGTTTAGGATGCCTTGGATAAGGTCAAGATTATTCAAGATCGACTTCACACAGTTCAGTCTAGAGAGAAGATTTATACCAATCGTAGAGTTCGTGATGTGGCATTCATAATTGGAAAGAGGGTATTGCTTCGGGTTTCAACCATGAAGGGTGTGATGAGGTTTGGAAAGAAGGGCAAGTTGAACCCTAGGTATATCGGACCCTTTGAGATTCTTGAGAGAGTGGGTGAGGTGGCCTACAGACTGTCATTGCCACCTAGTTTATCAGTAATCCATCCGGTGTTCCACGTGTCCATTCTTCGGAATTATCACGGTGATCCGTCCGTGTGTTAGATTTCAGCTCAGTCTAATTGGACAAGAATTTGACTTATGAGGAGGAGCCGGTGGCTATTCTATCCCGGCAGGTCCGGCGGTTGAGGTCTAAGAGTTATCCTTCAGTTCGAGTGCGGTGGAGAGGTCAGCCGATCGAGGCAGCCATATGGGAGTCCAAGTAGGACACGCGAAGTAGATATCCGCACCTTTTCACCAGTCCAGATATCTTTCTATGTCCGTTCGAGGATGAACGTTTGTTTTAGAGGTGTAGAATGTGATAACCCGATAGGCCATTTATAGTTTTACCCTTCATTTCTATGTTCTGATCTCTTGAATAGCTCTGTTTAGCCTTCCTCGATTTGCGTGTGTAGCCCATGTCTTTTCCGAAAAGGTTTTATGAGAAAAATTGATAAAAATGTGAAATCGTGCTTCAAAACTCATTTGAGGTTACTACGATCAATGTTTTGTGTAAACGGAGCCGGATCAGTGTTTTGACGGTCCCGGTGGGTCCGTATTGTGATTTGGGATGCGTATGCCCGAAATTGAATTCGGAAGTCCCTACTTGATTTAACGTAATTTGTTGAAAACTAGCAATTTAAAGGTTTAAAGAATTTTGAAGTTTGATCGTAGGTGACTTTGTTGCTACCAGGTTGGAATTTCGGTTTCAAAACTTGGTATAGATTCATTTCAGTATTTATGACTTGCCTATAAAATTTGGTGCAAAACGGAGTTGATTTGACGTGATTCGGACGTCTAGTTGTAAAATTTTATGTTCTTAAGTTTCTTTGAAAATTTCAATTGTTTTGGTTTTCAATTCGTGGTTCTAGGTGTTATTTTAATGTTTTGATCGCGCGAGCAAGTTTGTATGATGTTGTTACACTTGTGTGAATGTGTGCTTTGGAGCCCAAAGGGCTCAGGTGAGTTTTAGATAGGCTACGGACCATTTTGAACTTAAGAAAATTGCTGGGTTTTGGAATCTGCTGGTGCCTGGTGTGTTCTTCTCATCGCGAAGATACTCCCGCGATCATGAAGAGTAGTTTGGGACTAGGGAGGTATTGCCCATCGCAAACGTGAGGGGATAGACGCGAACGCAGAGCAGAAAGGGGTATGCCCTTCGCGAACGCGTAGTAATAGGAGGGGGTACTGAGAATGGAACCTTTACTCTACACGAACGCGAAGGCAAGGTGGGCTAAGCCTACACGAACACGTAGAGTTTGTCGTGATCGCGATGGCCATTGGGGCAGTGGTATTCGCGGATGTGTCAGGTGTCTCGCGAACGCAATGAACACCTGACACCCAGTCAATTAAATATCCCAAAGATGATATTTCACCCATTTTTCACCATCTTTTCATTAGAGCTCGGCCTAGAGGCGAATTTTAAGAGAAATTTCACCACCACCTCATAGATTAGTGTACTTTAACTCATTTTCTTCCATTTTCATCAACAACCATTAATTTCTAACCTTAATCTATGTTCTTCTACGATAGAAAATTAGGGATTTAGGAAGAATTGGGGGGGTTTGTAAAGTTGAGATTTAAACCTCAAATTGAGGTCGGATTTCGAAACTAATCACATAATCAGGCTCGAGGGTGAATGGGTAATTGGATTTTGGTTCGAATCTCGGGTTTTGACCAAGTGAGCCTGGGGTTGACTTTTGGGAAAAGTGTAAAGATCTTAACTTTATGTATTGTAATTGATTTCCCTAGCACTTTTTGATGTTATTGAGTCAATTTTGGTTAGATTAGATTAGTTTGGAGGGGGATTTTAGAGGAAAGGCCCCGATTGAACTTTGATTTACTTGCCGAGCGAGGTAAGTGTTGGGTCTAACCTTGATTTAAGGGAATTAGGAACATTTGAGCTATGTGTTATGTGAATTACATGTATAGCGGCGTATATGCGAGGTGACGAGTGTATATACGCCGTCAAAATACTTGTTTCCATGCTTTCCCGTATTTTATTACTTATTTTATTCCATGTCTTAACTGCTACATGCTTTAATTGCTTCCTATGCCTAACTTGCTACTTGTCACATATTTCTCTCATATTAAAATATTTATTTCTCTAATGCTTCCATGATTAATTGCTACTTTCCTTAATTGTCTTACTTGTACACTTTAATTGTCATATATTTTACTTGTCTTCTTGCTTTGTATTAATTGCAGCGTTCCTTAGTTTGGTACGAGGTTCCTTTATGGCTTGTTTTCATATTCTTTAATCGTAAAGATTTTTGTGAATTGAGTTGTTGAATTTCTTACATTTATTGATTTATTTATGGATCGGGTTGCACGCCGCAACGGGTGGAATAAGGGAGGATTAATATTGATATGGTGGAATCAGGTTGCACGCCACAATGGATTTTACATGTGATTTTGATACAGTGAAATAAGGGAGGATTGTGATATTGATTCTGATTATATGGTGGGATCGGGTTGCGCACCGCAACGGATTTTATGTGTTATTCTTCATATTGAAATGGTGAAATAAGGAAGGATTGTGTTAGTACGGTGGGATCGGGTTGCGCGACGCAATGGATTTTGTGTTCGATACTAATTGTGTATTGTGTTAGCTTTTAGTGTTTTCGTACGAGATTTTGAGGAACGATATTTCTAGTTTTACTGATTTCGAGGATTGAGTTTATTTCCATAAGTTAACTGCCTTATTTTTCTTGCGTTTCTTTCATGTTATTATTATTATACTGCGTACAGGTTATTGTAAGTGACCCGCCTTAGCCTCGTCACTATTTCATCGAGGTTAGGCTCGGCACTTACAGAGTACATGAGGTCGGTTGTACTCATACTACACTCTGCACTTCTTGTGCAGATTTTAGAGTCGGTCCTAGCGGCAGTCAGTAGATTTCCCGGATTGATTACCTGATGGAGAGTTGAGGTATAATTGCTCGGTGTTTGCAACCCTGAAGTACCTTTCTACCTTATCCTAGCTGTTTATTTCATTTCAGACAGTTTTACTTTCATTCAGACCATTATTTGTATTATTCTAGTCGCTCGTGCACTTGTGATACCAGTTCTGGGATTGTATGTAGATATCGCTGTTATTATGGGTTTTCTCACTCTATTTCTGTTTTATTTCAGTTTATTCAGTTTACTCAGTATCAATTAATTTGAATTGTTAAAAATGGCTAAGAATTATCCTAACATTGGCTTGCCTAGAAAGTGAAATGTTAGGCGCCAGCATGGTCCCGAGGGTGGGAATTACGAGTCGTGACATACCTATCTGATAAACAGATTACTCTCCACAGTCCTCAACAATAAATGCTCTTTTGAGCTTCGTTATAACAGAAAACCAACCTACTCATACCTTAAAAGGTTTGGTTGCTTATGTTACACCACCACACTCAAGACACACAAAGACAAATTTGAACCAAGGGCTACTCCCCATGTGTTTGTAGGGTATCCCTTTGGGGTGAAAGGATATAAGTCTTGGACCTAGCCACAAAGAGGATACATGTATCTAGAGATGTTTTGTTCCATGAAGATGTGTTTCCTTTTGCTATTTCACCTAAACATTCTTCTTTCCCTTCTGTCTTGCATATAGTAAATTCTAATTCTTTATGTTCAAACATCATAGTGAATAATTCTGATGATCATTGTACTCTTGATAGAAATGCATCAAATTCTGCCACTAGTAGTCCTATATCTGAAGATACACAGCCACCAGTTACAAATACATCACCAAATTCTTTAAGCCTACATAACCATAACTTACACCTCAGCCTAGAATCAGACAACAGGACCCGCACTGACAGTCCTATAACTGAAAGTCATTCAGAAACACATGTATCACCTTTTGAACAAATACATCATATTGAACCTGATAACAACCAACATAATCCTATACAACATAGGAGATCACACAGAACACTCACCACCCCTTCTCAACTTAAAGACTATGCGTGTACGCTGCCAAATCTGCAACCACATAACCATTTAAGCAATAGTATAAATCCTGAACATCAACCAGTTTCGTCTTCACCTACATCACTCACTGCCCTTTTTAACAACAGTCATTATGTATCCTTTATTTCTTTAAGCCATGATAGTCAGCAGCTTGTGAAGAACATTTCACATGAGTATGAACCAAACTCTTATGAGGAGGCAGCTATGAATCATGCCTAGCAAGTAGCAATGACACAAGAGTTTGAAGCTTTATATGCTAATCATACTTGAGATTTAGTTAATTTGCCTGCAGGAAAGAAAGCTATTGGGTGCAGGTGGGTGTACAAAATCAAGCACAAAGCAGATGGTAGTGTGGAAAGATACAACGCAAGGCTTGTGGTAAAAGGATACACATAGGAGTCTGGAGTTGATTACGCAGAAACTTTTTTCTCCAGTAGTGAAGATGACCATTGTTAGGAACTTAATTAGCATTGTAGTAAAGAGAGGATGGTATCTTTATCAGCTGGATGTGAACAATTATTTCCTCCATGGAGATCTACATGAAGAAATGTATATGCAAATCCCACAAGGTTTGATGGTGGAGGATACATCACTTGTGTGCAGACTACAAAAGTCCTTGTATAGCCTCAAACAAGCCAGTAGACAGTGGCATGAAAAGCTGTCATAGTCCCTACATTCTAGAGGCTTCAAGCACTCAGCAAATGACTACTCTTTATTCTACAAGAAACAAGGTGGTTCATTAATTTTTGTGGCAATATATGTTGATGATGTGATCCTTACTGGGACTGACCTTGAAGAAATCACTTGCACAATCAGTTTAGAATAAAAGACTTAGGCAAGCTGCACTATTTCTTGGGAGTAGAGATGCTTTACAAGGATGATGGAGTATTGATCTCTCAGAGAAAATTCACCACCGATCTGTTAAAAGAGTATGACTGCCTGGGATATTCTTCTGTGTCATCTCCACTTGATTCATCAACCAAACCCAAATCTAAAGAAGACACCTTATTATCTGATCTATCATATTATAGGAAGCTAATTGGGAAACTCAATTTCCTCACAAACACAAGACTAGACATTGCCTACAGTGTGCAGCACTTAAGTCAGTCCATGCAAACACCAAGAGAACCCCATCTCAAGGATGTCATACATGTACTTAGATACCTGAAGGATGATCCTACCTTAGTAATCTTTCTGTCTAATGATTCTTCTTATGAAGTCACAACTTATTATGACTTAGGTTGGGCTGCATGCCCTGATTCCAGGAGGTCTGTGAGTGGGTATCTTGTGCTCATTGGAAGCAGCAGAGTATAGATCATTGAGGAAGGTGGTTGGTAAGTTGATATGGGTCAAACGATTGCTGGAAGAATTGACGTTCTCATGTGATGCCCCTATCCTAGTTTTTCTGTGATAGTCAAGCAGCTGTGCACATTGCTCCGAACCCTATGTTCCATGAAAGGACAAAACATACAGAGGTAGATTGTCACTTTGTGAGAGAAAAGTTACATGATGGTTTGATTACACTTCATCACATTTCTACTCATTACCAGCTGGCAGACATCTTAATAAAAGCACGTACAGAGATCAAGCATTATGACCTTCTTGGAAAGTTGGCAGTGAGTTCATCACCCCAACTTGAGGGGGGTTATTGAGATTATCGAGTATTATCAAGTGTAGTTGGTGTTATTTATGTTATATTGATATCAGTTAGTTCCAGACTTAGGAGGTTAGTAGTAGAGTTAGTTACAGGAGTAGTTTAATAATTAGTAGTTACACTACCTACTCTCTTTTCTCACGTGTATAAGTTTTACTTCGGCTAAATAGGAAAGTACATTCTTTTTCCCCAATTTCATTTTCTATCCAGAAGCTTCTTCTTCTCTCACGATGAGAGCTCAAGCTCAACCTTCAATGGAGGTTGATTCATCCTTTAAGTTACAATCTCGATAAATTTACTTTCCACTTTTTAAATTTTGAGTTTAAATTATGTACATTATTAGTTTAAAAATTTTTTATGCCAGCAAGCCTGATAAAATAAAAAATTCTTTAGATTACCGATGTATATAATTTGAGCTCTTAATTTTTAATTTTTAGTTCTAATGAATATTTTAGGACTTCAACACCCCCTCCCCCCTTTTATGTTTTCCCCGTTTCCTTTTCCAATGTTGAATAGTTTAATATTTAGCTAGCGTTTGGACATAGATTTGATTGAAACTTGAAAAAAAAAGTTTTTGAAGTTATGTTAAAAAATAATTTTTGAAAAGTTGAAGTTGTATTTGGACATGCATTTTATTTGGAGAAAAGTTAAAGTTTTGTGAATGGAAGAAAAATTTTCACCCAAAAACTGCTCAAAACTAGTTTTTCGGAACTTAAAAATTTTTGATTTTTTTTCTTCCAAAACATGATCATATTTGATAAACAAACGATGTTTTCAATTATTTTTGAAAAAAATGAAGCTAAAATATATAGCCAAACGGGAGCTTAATGTAAGAAACTAAGTACATCTACAATAAGTACTCAAAGGTTGTCATAGGGTGGTAAGTACTCGTCTATCGTTAATCAAAATTTTCAGGTCCGAGCCTTGAGAATAAAATTGTGTTTGATAGGAAACGTTTTATCCTCAAAATATGACTTTGATGCGTAGAACCGAATTAGTCAAACTCTAAAACGAGTACCAGCTATCGATTGAAAAAAAATAGCATAAAGTCATATCCTCACATTACTGAGGAAAAACAGAGAAAGGGATTCGGAGTGATCATCATTCAATTATTCGAGAACAAATCTTATTTCATCTAATTGATTTGACATACTATAAGTTTAATTTTATTTTGCATAATGATATATTCTTTACTTGAATAATTGAATTATACGGTTAAATAGATATGTGCTTTAACCAATTAAAACTGACCAATTATAAAAAAGAAAATAAATAAAAAAAGGAAATTGTGACCAAGTTCACAACTACTATACTTTTCTATCGAGATAACTCTTTTGGTGTCGTCTGAACATTTCTTTGAAAGAGATTTCCAAAATGTATTTGAATTTTGTTCTGAAACTCATTATAGTTTTTTGCTTGATAAACTAATTAATTACTAGATAAAATTATTAGATCAATCTGTTAGGATATACTATAAACCATGCATATTGTTATAGTATTCTTTATGGAATAATTATTTATTTATTCAATTCAATAAAGTTTTATTTTAAATAGATCGTGTATTTGTTTGTGTGTCCTTTGCTTATATAGTAGATGATTTAGTTAATAGAGTTTAGATTATACACGGAAGATTAAATCATCGGTTTTTATAAGTCATAAAGTCTATGTTCACAATCTAATGATGGAATTGGACAAACCATCGGAATGGTTGTGTCACGACCCAAAATTCACTAGTCGTGATGGCACCTAACCCGACCCGCTAGGTCAGCCAATTAACAGTTAACACAATTCTAACAAAATACAGGTGATCAACAAATGATATATTTGGATTTTCAATATTTCAAGGACTGGTAGTACAAGACATGAGCTACTAAGACTGGATTATTGCAAAAACGGATACGAAATAAATACAACTTCTGTTTGAAATGTACATAAACAGAATTCAACTCTAGGACTACCCAGGGACAAGTGGTAGCCACATCCGGAAGGCACGAACATCTTCAGAGTCAGCCCCCGGCATCCACAGCAACTCCGCTCCAAAATCTGTACGCAAGGTGCAGAAGTGTAGTATGAGTACAACAGATATCATGTACTCAGTAAGTATCTTGACTAACCTCGGTGAAGAAGTGACGAGGCTTTGTAGTTAAAAGATACTCACTGATATAACCTGTGCAGAAGACTAGCAATTGAACAATACTAGAACATAAAAGAATAGAGCACAAAGAAACAAATAAGCGAAGCAGTAAATGATTTCTAGAAGAACCACGATTAATATTCTCAATATTACGATAGATCCTTTCCTTAGAGCGATAACCAGCAAATCACGATAATAAATCCATAACCTTCATAGTGTGAGAAACATACTCAAGACATCAAATCAAATAGCACGGCAACACCCTTCGTGCTTTTATCTCACTCTCACCAAATCCAACCAGGTGAAAGAAATGTCGATGACAGTAAAGA
Organism: Nicotiana obtusifolia; assembly: GCA_002018475.1. Classification (NCBI taxonomy): domain Eukaryota; kingdom Viridiplantae; phylum Streptophyta; class Magnoliopsida; order Solanales; family Solanaceae; genus Nicotiana; species Nicotiana obtusifolia. The sequence goes on along the minus strand of MCJB01010709.1, from coordinate 45,733 downwards.
TAAAGTAGGAAATACACAAGTAGCAATAATGAACGAGGAAGTACATATGGATGACAGAAATGGACTAGGTAGGAGGCATAGGAGTAATGACATTTATTAGGAAAGAAGAACATAATTTCACCTAAGTAGCATGGTAGAAGGCATAGATGTAGATATAACAAATAAGAAGGGAAAGCATGATCTTTATAAGCTAGAAAATAGAGGCATGAATGACTAACATGGTAGAAGACTTATACTAAAGTACAACAAAATAGAAACGACATGGATGTGGATATAACAGCAGGAAGGGAGGCATGATATTTGCAGTTAAACAGATAGAAGGCATGGACAACACAACAACAATCGAGATAAAGGACAAAGACAAAACAATAATGACAAGTCACGTAGATAATATAGGTGCAACAGTAATAACTCCAGGTAAAGGCATGAATGTACACACAAGGGAAAGATATCACAACTTAAGCAATGTCCCTCGTCCTCGCCTGCACGGAAACACCCTTCGTGCCATGAACTCATGATTATATAAAAGCATGGTAATATAAATGAAATGGCACTGTATCACCCTTCGTGCTTTTACTCTCATCCTCACATGATAATGTAAATGAGATCAGGATAATATAAATGAAATGGCACGGCATCACCCTTCGTGCTTTTACTCTCAAATGAATTGGCACGACATCACCCTTCGTGCTTTACACTTTTCTTTACATGATAAAATATATGAAATGGCACGGCATCACCTTTCGTGCTTTACACTCTCCCTCACATAATAATATATATATGCACTAGCACGGTATCACCTTTCATGCTTTACACTCTTCCTCACCAAGCACATGTATATCAATGACAAGCAAGGTAGGAAGCATAAATAACCTCAAGGAGAGTGGTTAAATGAATATTCCAAATGAACCTCAATCAAAACTTTCAAGCCAACAATGGTTCAATAAACCCTCAAGAACCTTATTGTTCAAGTATTTCAACAATTCTCCAAATGATATACAACTCAAGCGTAGAATCTAATATCTCAAGAATAATGGTCATGGCAATGCATTAGCGATTAAGCATAATGATGACCGAATTAGACACATTAATGTTTCTCGACATTCCGTCAAATTTTAATCAAGTTATAATAAACCAAATCTTGATTTCTAACATTTAATACCATATTCTTAGTAATGTAGAAGCCAAGTAAGACATGAAGCTAGAAGATCACGTAATTCTACAAGGCGCAATTTATAATATAATTTACCCTGAGCATGATTAACCCTGACACATGCATACGCTCGTCACCTCATATATTTATCATCCCCGCATGTAGCAAATAATGACAATTAGTAGAAAAAATTTTCTTAACAAAGTTAGACAAGACACTTACCTCAAACAAGCCAAATCGATACACTACAAGCGCCATCCGCTCAAATCATCCTACGAAAGGCTCGAAACTAACCAAAAGCAACTCAAAATCATCAAATAATGCCATACGAAGCAAACCCAATCGATAAAGGTTGATTCTTTATACATTTACTCAAAGTCAACCAAAACGTAAAACATGGGCCCGCACCTCGAAGCCCAACAAAACTCATAAAATCCGATAATTCATTTATTTACGAGTCTAACCATACTAATTTCACTCAATCTCGACTCCGAATCAATGTTCAAAACTCAAAATTCACTTTAGAAAAGTTTTAAAAAAATCCCAATTTCTCTTTTAAAATCATTAATCAAATGCCAAAAACGAAGATGGAGTCATGGAATATAATCAAAACCAAGTAGAATACTTACCCCAGTCCATGTAGTGAAATTCGCCTCCAAAATCGCCCAAATGCGAGCTCCAAAGCTCAAATGTGATAAAATGTCTGAAATCTTCGAAATAGAGTACTTTAAATCACTACTCCAGCAATACCCTTCGCGAAGACGCGACCGCAGTCACAACCTCGTGTTCGCGAAGCACAAACTCACACTACCAAACTTTACTCTACGTGTTCGCGGCGACACCCTCGAACGCGATGAAGCACACTGCCATACCTCTGCGATCGCGGACAAACCATCGCGAACGCGATGAAGAACCCATCAAGACTTACCATCCCCGCTCAACAATATGCAAACGCATAACCATGGACGCGAACGCAAAGACTAAAAGCTTTAACACAGTGCGAACGCAATCTTTGAAACGTGAACGCGAAGAACAAACTGCTCCACTAACAAAAATACCCATCGCGATCGCGTCCCCTCTCCCGCGATCGCGAAGCACAACTAAAAAAACAGAAAACCAGCAATCTTGTTCAACTCCGAAATGGTTCGAAGTCAATCAAAAATACAATTGAGCCCCTCGGGACCCCGTCCGAGCATGCCAACAAGTCCCATCACATAACACGGACTTACTCAAGGCCCCAAATCACACATAAAAACATCAAAACCATGAATCGCACCTCGAATCGAACTTAATGAACTTTTGAACTTTCAACTTCTAAATCTCGTGCCGAACCATATCAAATAGACTCGGAATAACCTCAAATTTTGCACACAAGTTCCAACTGACATAAAGAAGCTATTCTAATTTCCGGAACCACAATCCGAACCCGATATCATCAAAGTCAACTTTTGGTCAAACTTACGAGCATTCCAAAGCTCCAAATTGCCAACTTTTTCCAATTAGCACCAAAACCTCCAAGAAACATCCAAATGCAAATCCGAGCATATGTCCAAGTCCAAAATCATCATTTGGACCTAACAGAACCACCAAAACTCCGATCTGAGGTCAAATACGCAAAAGTCAAATTTGGTCAACCCTTCCAACTCAAAGCTTCTAACATGAGAATCCTTCTTCCTAATCGATCCCGAATCACCTGAAACCAAAACCAGCAATTGACACAAGTCATAATACATCATACGAAACTACTCAAGACTTCAAACGGCTAAACGAAATGCAAATGCTGAAAACGACGAGTCGGGTCGTTACATTCTCCCTCACTTAAACATACGTTTGTCCTAGAACGTGCCAAGAGTCGTTACAAGGCCAAAAAATCACGGTGTAACCTTACCATGCACATACTCGGGGGTGATCCCACGTCACCTCGCTCCATATAAGCCTACCAACACAACATAACTGGAGATCCTAACTTCGACCTTAGTCTATAAATCTTAGAACCCAATCTCCAACATCCGGAACTCATTACAAGACCCGAATCTCACATCTACCCATTGTATAAGTCTGAAAAGTTGTATTAAGTGATAACCATAACCCAATATGTAATCAAATGATATACCCCATCACTCAAATACTCACAACAGTAATTGTTGACCACCATGGCTGCCAAAAAAGCAAATTTGGTACCGGTAGTAGAACTCATATCAAATAAAACCTCGCTCAAAACCTTTATGCACTACCGATGATGAAAGAAACACACAAAATCTCTTAACTACTCATCTGATCAATAAGCCTAGAAGCTCACTCGTCCGACTGGGGCCATTGCCTAGATCCTTAACGGAAATATGATATCATCCTTCCGAACATTCCTTATCCTAATACAATAGTCAAATCTTAGTTCTAGAAACCTCATCCCAGCCAATACAAGCAACCCAACCGACAAGTCTCACCAAAATCCATATGGAGCCCCACACAACGTGGTTCCATACACCAAACAAGTAATAACTCAAACATGACACATAATGAAGGCTACTAAGTAGATTAAACAGGCAGGGTAATTTTAACATTTTCCTATGAACTATCTTCAACAAAGTGAAAGCAAAATACACAAAATAAGCACAAGGAGTTACATTTTATCACAGTACCGTTGCGGCGCGCAGCCTGATCCAATCATATCAATCCACATAGGGTACCTATCGAGCCATAATACTCAGGCTCACTGATCACATGTGCGTCAACATCAAGCACGAAAGAGTGCACAAAATATAATTGTGGGAAGGTTATTAGGGACAAACAATGCCGAGAAAGACAAGCACAACTATGGTGCAATAAACAAGCTAACATCACGAGTCTCATCTCGCCCATAATGCCATAAGGCCTAAACGGAATTATAATATGCATGCGAAGAATCATGCAACCCTTATAACCCATCATAGCATAAGAGAGAAACACATAACAATAGACCAAGGTGCGAATAACATATATTCCACCTGATGATACACCTGTGGTGCTGCGCAGGAGCAAGCAAATCCAATCCGATACAAAATACACATTCTCATTAGGCTCACAAATACTTCCCAAACCAAATTCCAATCATTCCCAAATAGGTAAATGACCTTCCAAAAGTCCATAGCAACCTTTCCAGAACACACACCATTAGTCATCTAATCCCTAACATTTCATCACAATTCACAATCAAGGAATAGTCTGCCAACGAGAACATCCAGCCTCTGAACCTCACGAATACCAAAATCTTCATATCAAATCTCGACGCTGCTACTCAAATGGTTGATACATAACTCATACTCCATCATCACACAGAATATACCCACAAGTCAAAACTCAATGCACCTGCGAACATACGCACTCTCCTCTGACGATATCAAATAGTACCCACATCCTCTTAAACATCTGGAATCGTCTGTGTCATCAACAGCTCATATCATTCCCTCCCAAAACTAAATTGCAACCTTGTACATGCAACTTTTCAATCCCACACGACGTATCGCCTCTAACATGCTAACTCGTGACACTACGAAAATCTCATAATCAACTCTGAACCATGAGCAAATTGAACATCTCATCAACCGCGAACTTTGCATTTAACTCAATTTAGGAGAACATCACCACACACAATATAGCTTCTATACCTGTAGCAAACATCAACCCCGGCCGTGGCCATAACCATGATGAATTTTTCAGAACTTATTAACACATAATCGAGTCATCAGAACCGGTCGCCTCTAACTCAACCGAGTCACACAGACTATCAACCCAAAAGTAGCTCAATTCAATATGCTCGCTCTGAAGGAACCTTCTGCGAATCCGAAGCCGTTTCTTGCATCTCTCTAATATTGCCATGCAGAATCATTCTTGACATAGAAATGTCGCAACTCCAATCACCATCGCTACTGATCTCAAGCCCTACACATACACAAATCTAGAACTCCTTAAATGTTACATATGATCTGGAACTCGTCAGAACCTTCTCGATAACCACTCACCTTACTCTGATCTTCAATAAATCCATAACTTCCATAATGTGAGAGACATACTCAAGAAATCAAATCAAATGGCACGGCAACACCCTTCGTGCATTTATCTCATTCTCACCAAATATACGTATAACAGTACCAACCAGGTGAAAGAAATGTCGATAACAGCAAAGAAAAAGTAGGAAATACACAAGTAGCAATAATGAATGAGGCAGTATATACGGACGACAAAAATGGACTAGGTAGGATGCATAGGAGTAATGACATTAATTAGGAAAGAAGAACATAATTTCACCTAAGTAGCATGGTAGAATGCATAGATGTAGATATAACATAAGAAGGGAAAGCATGATTTTTATAAGCTAGCAAATAGAGGCATGAATGACTAACATGGTAGGAGGCTTATACTAAAGTGCAACAAAATAGAAATGACATGGATATGGATATATTTGCAGGAAGGGAGGCATGATCTTTGCAGTTAAACAGATAGAAGGCATGGACAACACAACAACAATCGAGATAAAGGACAAAGACAAAACAATAATGACAAGTCACGTAGATAACATAGGTGCAACAGTAATAACTCCAGGTAAAGGCATGAATGTACACACAAGGGAATGATATCACAACTTAAGCAATGTCCCTCGTCCTTGCCTGCACGGAAACACCCTTCGTGCTATGAACTCATGATTATATAAAAGCATGGTAATATAAATGAAATGGCACTGTATCTCCCTTCGTGCTTTTACTCCAAAATGAAATGGCACGACATCACCCTTCATGCTTTACACTCTCCCTCACATGATAATATATATATATATATATGCATCGCGGTATCACCCTTCGTTCTTTACACTCCTCCTCATCAAGCATATGTATATCAATGACAAGCAAGGTAGGAAGCATAAACAACCTCAAGGAGAGTGGTTAAACGAATATTTAAAATGAACCTCAATCACAACTTTCAAGCCAACAATAGTTCAATAAACCCTCAAGAACCTTATTGTTCTAGTATTTCAACTATTCTCAAATTGATCTACAACTCAAGTATAGAATCTAATATCTCAAGAATAACAGTTGTGGCAATGTATTAGTGATTAAGCAACATGATGACCGAATTAGACACATCAATGTTTCTCAACATTCCGTCAAATTTTAATCAAGTTATAATAAACTAAATCTTGGTTTATAACATTTAATTCCATATTCTTAGTAATGTAGAAGTCAATTAAGACATGAAGTTAGAAGGTCACGTAATTCTACAAGGCGCAATTTATAGTATAATTTACCCCCGAGCATGATTAATCCTGGCACATGCATATACGCTCATCACCTCATATATGTATCACCCCTCGCATGTAGAAAATAATGAAAATTAGTAGAAAAACTTTCCTCAACAAAGTTAAGCAAGACACTTACCTCAAACAAGCCAAATCGATACACTAGAAGCGCTATCTTGCTCAAATCATCTTCCGAAAGGCTCAAAACTAATCAAAAGCAATCCAAAATTATCAAATAATGCCATAGGAAGCAAACTCAATCGATAAAGTTTGATTCTTTACACATTTACTCAAAGTCAACCAAAAAGTCTAACCCAGGCCCGTACCCCAAACCCGACAAAACTCACAAAATCCGACAACCCATTCAATTAAGATTCCAATCATACTAATTTTACTCAATCTCTAATCTGAATCTACAACGACCCAGCTAGTCGTTTTGAGGTCCATAGTTGAATTAGGCTTGACATGGTAAAAGTTGAAAATTTATATGTTTGACCAAGAGTGGACTTTGTGGTTACCGGGCTCAGGTTGGGGTTCTGGGAGTTGGAGTAGGTCTGTGGTGTCCTTGGTGACTTGTGTGCAAAACTTGAGTTCAATCAGACGTGATTTGATACGTCTCAGCGTCGTTTATGTAAATTGGAATTCCTTAGTTTCAATAGGCTTGAATAGGAGTGTAATTAGTGTTTTTGATGTTGGTTGATGTGATTTGAGAGCTAGACTAAGTTTGTATCGTATTTTAGGACTCGTTAGTATAATTGGTTGAGGTCCCGGGGGCCTCAGGTGGAGTTCGGATGGTTAACGGATCAAAATTGGAATTTGAAAGATTGTTGAAGCTGGAAGTCTTCTGGTGTAATCGCACCTGCGGAGCTTTGGTCGCAGGTGCGAGAAAGGGAGTGCAGGTGCAGCAATGGGGAAGACTGCGCAGTGGTCACAGGTGGGAAAGAAGTTCCATAGATGTGGATGCGCATCTGCATGAGGTTGATCGCAGAAGCGGAGAATGAGAGAGGATGAAGGGAGTCAGGCTTTTCGGCAGAAGCAGACGTGTGAGCGCAGAGGCGCTCCCGCAGGTGCGGATTTTGGTGCGCAGGTGCGGAGTCTGGGAGCTTAAGTGAGCTCCGCAGATGCGGAGGTTTTATCGTAGGTGCGATCCCGCAAACGCGGAATTTCGGGCCGTAGGTGCGAAAGCACTGGCAAGTGTTTAAATCCGATGGGTTTCGTGATTTCTCTCATTTTGGACTTTGCAAACTCGGTATAAGGCGATTTTTCAGAGGAGATTTGAGGGGTTTCTTGAGGTAAGTCACTTGTGATTATTATTTTTTTAATAATCTTGTTTCCCCATTGAATTTTTCCACCTCGTTTATGTGTTTTTAAGGTGGAATTTAGGGGGTTGAGGCTAGGGATTTGGAGAGTTTAAATTGGGGATTTGGGTGTCGATTTGGTGTTGGATTTTGGTAAATTTAGTATGGTTAGACTCGTGGCGGGATGTGCTTCCTAATTTTGTGACTTTTATTGGATTCCGAGACGTGGGCCCGGGGGTCGACTTTTGAGTCAACTTTTTGATTTTTGATTAATAACTTAGTATTTTCTTATGGAATTGATTACTTTAGCCGTGTTAATTGTATCGAACTATTCGTGGCTAGATTCGAGGCATTTGGAGGCCATTTTGCGAGGCAAGAGAGTGTTGGAGTAGTGTTTCGCACTGTTTGAGATAAGTAACAGTTCTATACTTGGTTCTAAGGGTATGAAACCCCGAATTTTGTTTCATGTGATTGGAGTTAATGTGACGCACATGCTAGGTGACGGGCGTATGGGCGTGCACCATAGTAATTGTGCCTCGGACAGTTCCATGGTACTGTGTAGTTGAATAATCTATTGTTATCCGTATATTCTCCATGTGTTATAGAAATTAAACTACAAATCATGTTAAAAATCATACTTAGGATATGTGTTGATATTCTAGGGACCCCTAGAGGTCGTGTTACATGTTGAATTTTCTGTTGTTCTACTCTCTAAAAGATGGTGAGGACACGTGCTATTGGTCAGAACGGACAGCCACCACTACCACCAGCTAGGGCCGCGAGAGGCCGAGGTCGCGGTAGGGGCCGCAGTAGGGGCAGAGGTGCAGCTAGAGCAGCACCTGCAGATCCACTAGTTGCTCCAGCTCAGGAGCAGGTACCAGATATGGTTGAGCCAATGAGGCCAGCTCAGGCACCAACTATGCGACTTTGGCTCAGATTTTAACTGTGTGCACCAGTCTTGCTCAGGTGATTTATGTTTCGGCCGCAGCAGCCACTTCTCAGCCCGGGGAAGGTACTCCGACTCTCGCCGCCCGTACTCCAGAGTAGATGATGCAGGGACTTCAGACACTGGGGGTACCACCAGCCCAGCCAGTTTCAGCTGCTCAGGCCTAGGTGGGTCCCATTATGACTGATGATGAGCAGAGGAGACTAGAGAGATTTGGGAGACTCCAGCCTCCATCATTCAGTGGGGAGTCTAAGGATGCCCAGGACTTTTTAGACACATGCCAGCGGATTCTTCGCACTGCGAGTATTCTGGAGACCAGTGAGGTCTCATTCAATCCTTTTCAGCTTACTCGGACTGCCTTCAGATGGTGGGAGGCTTATGAGAGGCGCAGGCCGGTTGGTGTAGCACCAACTTACATGGCGTGAGTTCTCCATTCTCTTTTTGGAGAAGTTCATGCCACAGTCTCGTAAGGAGGAGCTGTGCAGACAGTTTGAGCAGCTATGTCAGGATGGCATGTCTGCAACCCAGTACGAGATGAGGTTTTCCGAGTTGGCTCGTCACGCTGTTTAGTTGGTTCCCACGGGTAGGAAGAGGATTAGGAGGTTCATTAATGGCCTCACATATTTGTTGCGCTTGCTCATGACTGGGGAGAGGGTATCTGGTGCTACTTTCAACGAGGTGGTCAATATTGCTCGGCAGATAGAGATGGTACATAGTCACGAGCGTGAGGAGAGGGAGGCCAAGAGGCCTTGAGGTCGGGGTGGTCCTAGTGGTGTTCCTTCTGGGGACATTCTTACCACAGCAGGGGTCGTCCTTATAGGCCCGCTCAAATGGCTCGTCCAACTCACCGTGGTGCATCATCTAGCCACAGTTCATACAGTGCCCATCCAGGTCAGTCATCTCTTAGTGCTCTTCCAGCTCAGAGTTCATCTCGTGCACCATTAGTTCAGGGTTCGTCTATACCAGGTTCTTCTGACAGTTATTCCGGTTCTCAGGGTCCGCCTCAGTACTTGCCGCCATTGTCCGAGAGGGGTTGTTTTTGGTCTGGAGATTTAGGTCACATGAAGAGACATTGGCCCGCCTTTCGGGAGGTCCAGCTCAGCAGAGGAGTCAGACTACGACTTTAGCACCAGTTACTTTACCACCCGCCCAGCCAACTCGGGGTGGGGCTCAGGCAGCTAGGGCTCGCACTAGAGGGAGAGGTCGATCAAGTGGCAGCCAAGCCCGATTCTATGCTTTTCCTGCCAGACCAGACCGTCATTGCTTGACAATGATCACAGGTATTGTATTAGTATTCCATAGAGATGCTTCTGCATTATTTGAACTTGGTTCCACTTATTCACATGTATCATCGTATTTTTCTCGTTATCTTGATGTGCCTCATGAATCCTTAGTCTCATTTGCTCATGTATCTACGTCATCGGGCGATACTATAATTGTGGATCGTGTATATCAGTCATGTGCAGTGACTATTGGGGGATTAGAGACTAGAGTTAATCTCTTATTGCTTAGTATAGTTGATTTCAATGTGATCTTGGGTATGGATTGGTTGTCTCCATGTCATGTTATGCTGGATTGTCATTCTAAGACTGTGACGTTGGCAATGCCGGGTTGCCAAGGATCGAGTGGAGAGGTTCTCTAGACTATGTTCCCAGTAGAGAGATTTCATATTTGAAGGCCCAATGGATGGTTGGGGACGGGTGTCTGTCTTATTTGGCCTTTGTAAGAGATGTGGGTGTTGATACTCCTACTATTGATTCTGTTCTGGTAGTGTGAGATTTTTTGGATGTGTTTCCTGCAGAACTGCCGGGCATGCCGCCCTACAGGAATATTGACTTTGGTATTGACTTGGTGTGGGGCACTCAGCCCATTTCTATTCCTCCATATCGTATGGCACTGACTGAGTTGAAGGAATTGAAAAAGCAGCTTCACGAACTTCTTGATAAGGGATTTATTATGCCTAGTATGTCACCTTGGGGTGCACCGGTTCTGTTTGTGAAGAAGAAGGATGGTACTATGCGGATGTACATCGACTATAGGCAGTTGAACAAAGTAACAATCAAGAACAAATATCCTTTGCCGCACATTGATAATCTATTTGGCCAGCTTCAGGGAGCGATGATGTTCTTTAAGATTTATTTAAGGTTTGGGTGTCACCAGTTCAAGATTCGATACTTGGATATTGTAAAGACGGCATTCAGGACCCGTTATGGTCATTATAAGTTCCTTGTGATGTCTTTTGGGTTGACCAATGCCCCAGCAGCATTCATGCATTTGATGAATAGTGTATTTTAGCCTTATCTCGACTCATTTGTCATAGTATTCATTGATGATATCTTGTTGTACTCTCGTAGCCAGGAGGAGTATGCCCAGCATTTGAAGATTGTATTGCAGCAGATAAAGGACGAGAAGTTTTATGCCAAGTTCTCCAAGTGTGAGTTTTGGCTTAATTCGGTGGCGTTCTTGGGGCGCATGGTGTCCAGTGAGGGGATTAATGTAGATTCGAAGAAGATAAAGACGATTCAGAGTTGGCCCAGATCATCCTCGGCTACGAAGATTCAGAGCTTCCTCGGCGTGGCTGGTTATTATCGTCGCTTCGCGGAGGATTTCTCGTCTATTGCATCGCCTTTGACCAAATTGACCCAGAATGGTGCTCCTTCAGGTGGTCGGATGAGTATGAGGAGAGCTTTCAGAAGCTCAAGCTGCCTTGACCACAGCTCCAGTTCTAGTTCTACCTTCAGTTTTTGGTTCTTATACAGTGTATTGTGATGCTTCTCATATTGGTATTAGGTGTGTCTTGATGCAGAGAGGTAGAGTGATTGCTTATGCTTCGCCTCAGTTAAAGCCCCATGAGAAGAACTACCATGTTCATGATTTAGAGTTGGCTTCCATCGTTCATGCATTGAAGATTTGGAGGCACTATCTCTATGGTGTGTCTTGTGACGTATTTACAAATCATCGGAGTCTCCAGTACTTGTTCAAACAAAAGGATCTAAATTTGAGGCAGCGGATATGGTTGGAGTTGCTAAAGGACTATGATATTACCATTCTGTATCATCCCAGGAAGGCCAATGTGGTGGTCGGTGCCTTGAGTATAAAAGCGGTGAGTATGGGTAGCCTTGCATTCATTCCTATTGGTGAAAGACCTTTTGCAGTTGATGTTCAGGCCTTGGCTAACCAGTTTGTGAGATTAGATGTTTCGGAGCCCAGTCGGGTTCTAACTTATGTAGTTTCTCGGTCTTCCTTATTTGATCGCATCAGAGAGCGCCAGTATGATGATCCCCATTTGCTTGTCCTTAAGGACACAGTTCAGCATGGTGATGCCAAAGACGTTACTATCGGAGATGATGGGGTGTTGAGGATGCAGGGCCGGATTTGTGTGCCTGATGTAGATAGGCTACATGAGTTGATTTGAGGAGGCCCATAGTTCGCGGTATTCCATTCTTCCGTGTGCCGCGAAGATGTACCAGGATTTGCGGTAGCATTATTGGTGGAGAAGAATGAAGAAGGACATAGTGGGGTTTGTAGTTCGGTGCCTAAAATGTCAGCAGGTGAAGCATGAGCATCAGAGACCGAGTGGATTGCTTCAGAGGCTTGAGATTCCGAATTGGAAATGGGAGCCTATCACTATGGATTTTGTAGTTGGACTCCCACGGACTTTGAGGAAGTTTGATGCTATTTGGGTAATTGTGGATCGACTGACCAAGTCCATGCACTTCATTCCAGTTGGGACTACTTATTCTTCAGAGCGGTTAGCTGAGATTTACATCTGCGAGAGTGTTCGCCTTCACGGTGTGCTAGTGTCCATCATTTTAGATCGGGGCACGCAATTTACATCGCAGTTTTGGAGAGCCGTGCAGCGAGAGTTGGGCACCCAGGTTGAGTAGAGTACAGCATTTCACCCTCAGATGGATGGACCGTCCGAGCGCACTATTCAGATATTGGAGGATATGCTAAGCGCTTGTGACATAGATTTCGGAGGTTCTTGGGATTAGTTTCTGCCGCTCGCGAAGTTTGCCTACAACAACAGCTACCAGTCGAGCATTCATATGGCTATGTATGAGGCTTTGTATGGAAGACGGTGTTCATCTTTAGCGGGTTGGTTTGAGCCAGAGGAGGCTAGGGTATTGGGTAGTGACTTGGTTCAGGATGCTTTGGACAACGTTAAATTGATTCAGGATCAGCTTCGCATGGCTCAGTCTAGAAAGAGGAGTTATGTCGATAGGAAGGTTCGGGATGTTGCTTGCATGGTTGGGGAGAAGGTATTGCTCAAGGTTTCACCGGGTGTGATGAGGTTCGAAAAGAAGGTTAATTTGAGCCCTCGGTATATTGGGCCGTTTGAGGTACTTCAGAGGATTGGAGAGGTGGCTTACAAGCTTTCCTTTCCACCTAATCTGTCGAGTGTGCATCTAGTATTTCATGTGTCTATGCTCCGGAAGCATGTCGAAGATCCATCTCATCTTTTAGATTTCAGAACGGTTTAGTTGGATTCTGGTTTGACTTATGATATGGAGTTGGTGCCATTTTGTGTCAGCAGGTTCGAAAGTTGAGGTCCAAGGATATAACTTCAGTGAAAGTGCAGTGGATGGGTCAGCCAGTTGAGGAGGCTACTTGGGAAACCGAGCGGGAGTTGCGAAGCAGATATCTATGCCTATTTGAGACTCCAGATACATTTCTAGACCCGTTCGAGGATGAATGTTTGTTTAAGAGGGGGAGTATGTAACGACCCGGACGGTCGTTTTGAGAGTTGTAGCCTCGTTCCCCCATTTACTTCTCATTTTGTGCTCTATAGCTTCTACATGACTTGCCGGGGTAGTTGGCTTGGGTCTGGAGAGGTTTCGGAATGAGTTGGGACACTTAGTCTCAAGGTTGAAAGCTTAAGTTGAAAAGGTTAACTGGATGTCGACATATGTGTAAACGACTCTAGAATGGAGTTTTGATAGTTTTGTTAGCTCCGTTGGGTGATTTTGGACTTAGGAGTGTGTCCGGATTATGATTTGGAGGTCCGTAGTTGAATTAGACTTGAAATGGCGAAAGTTGAAAATTTATAAGTTTGACCGAGAGTGAAATTTGTGGTTACCGGGCTCGAGTTGGGGTTTCGAGAGTTGGAGTAGGTCCGTGGTGTCCTTTGTGACTTGTGTGCAAAACTTGAGGTCAATCGGACGTGATTTGATAGGTTTCAGCATCGTTTGTGGAAGTTGGAATTCCTTAGTTTCAATAGGCTTAAATTGGGGTGCAATTCGTGTTTTTTATGTCGGTTGATGTGATTTGAGGGATCGGCTAAGTTTTTTTTTGTGTTTTAAGACTAGTTGGTATAATTGGTTGAGGTTCCGGGGGCCTCGGGTAGAGGTCGGATGGTTAACAGATCGAATTTGGAGTTTGAAAGGTTGCTGAAGCTGGGAGTCTTCTGGTGCAATCGCACCTGCGGAGCTTTGGTCACAGGTGCGAGAGAGGGAGTGCAGGTGCGGAAATAGGGAGGACTTTGCAGTCATCGCAAACGCAGAAGAAGTTCCGCAGATGCGGATGCGCATCTGTGCAAGGTTGATCGCAGAAGCGGAGAATGAGAGAGGCTGAAGGGGGTCAGGCTTTTCCGCAGAAGCGGACATATGAGCGCAGAGGCGTTTCCGCAGGTTGGGAGTCTGGGAGCTTAAGTGAGCTCCGCAGATTTGGAGGTTTCACCGCAGGTGTGGTCCCGCAAAAGCGGAATTCTGGGCTGCAGATGCGAAAGCACTAGGCAATGTTTAAATCCGACGGGTTTCGTGATTTCTCTCATTTTGGACTTTTCAAACTCGGTCTAAAGCGATTTTTGAGGGGTTTCTTGAGGTAAATCACTTGTGATCATTTTTTTCTCAATAATCTTGCTTCCCCATTGAATTTTCCCACCTAGTTTTTGTGTATTTCAGGTGGAATTTGAGGGTTTGAGGCTAGGGATTTGGAGAGTTTAAATTGGGGATTTGGAGAGTTTAAATTGGGGATTTGGGAGTCGATTTGGTGTTGGATTTTGGTAAATTTAGTATGTTTGGACTCCTGGCAGAATGGGCTTCAGGATTTTGTGACTTTTATTGGATTCCGAGACGTGGGCCTAGGGGTCGTCTTTTGAGTCGACTTTTTTATTTTTGATTAATAACTTAGTATTTTCTTATGGAATTGATTCCTTTATCCCGTGTTGATTGTATCGAACTATTTATGGCTAGATTCGAGGCATTTAGAGGCTGCTTCGCGAGGCAAGGGATTGTTGGAGTAGAATATCGCATGGTTTGAGGTAAGTAACAGTTCTAAACTTGGTTTTGAGGTTATGAAACGCCGGATTTGGTTTCATGTGATTAGTGTTGAGGTGATGCACATTCTAGGTGATGCGCGTGTGGGCATATACCAAATTAATGGTGCCTCGGAAAATTACATGGGACTGTATAGTCGAATAATTTGTTGTTATCCGTATATTCTACACGTGTTATAGAAATTGAACTGCAAATCATGTTAGAAATTATGCTTAGGCTATGTGTTGATACTGTAGGGACCCCCAGGGGTCGTGTTACATGTTGAATTATCTGTTAAATTGCCACTCTGTACTCAGTCACAGTTTTTACTAGCATATTATATCTCAGCGTCTGTTGTTCTTCATTGATGCATTATATCATCGTTGTTTGGGCTATTTATCATGATTATTGAGAGCCCGAGAGACTGGAGAGATTGATGACTGATAGGGCCTGATTGTAAAGATATTATGGGATCGGGCTGCACGCCACAACATGTTTTTATTTATTTATACCTGGACCTGGATTATTATAGCGCTCAGGCTGAATGACCCCCTCCAGAGTCTGCACCCCCACAGTTAGTGCCCCACAGTGAGCGCACTGGATATTATATTTAGGATGGAGTTCCCTGGGCATGGAGCGACCCCATATATTCACATTTGGGATGGAGGTCCCTGGGCATGGAGTTGCCCTATTACATTTATATTGAGGGATGGATCTTCCCTAGGCTAGACCTGCCCCGTACTGTACTGAGTGATTGAGTACTCCGAGAGGGTGAGTACGCGAGGCTTCCATTGTAGTGTACCACATACAGCATGTACAGTGGCATGTAGATATAGAAATGTCATATCCCTCATATCATTCAGAGTTGATCTATTTTACTTGTATTGAGTTTTATCTGTTGAATTTGAAAACATGCCTACATTTATGTACTGTTAATTCTATATTGAATTATACCTGTTGAGTTTGTCACTAATTTCAGTCCAATAGTTTGTCTTGTTACTTACTGAGTTGGTTGTACTCACACTATACCCAGCACTTCGTGTGCAGATCCAGGTGTTACCAGCCACGATGGGTGTTGATTATCTGAGTAGCTTGATCATTCGGAGATTTCGAGGTAGCTGCCTAGCGTTTGCAGACCTTGACTCTCCCTCCCTGTGTTTCAGCTTTATGTATTTAGTTTCAGTTTCTTATTGTTTCATAGACAGGATTTTCAGACTCGTGCTGTATAGACACTCATGTACTCAGTGACACCCTGGTTTTGGAAACTTTCGTATTGAGTTTTGACTTTCTATCCAGTTTAAGAAAGCTTTAATTATTTAAACCTGTGTTATTTCATTTTTCACTTAAAAGTGCTGAAAATATTTTGAGGTATCGGCTTGCCTAGTACCACGTTAGGCGCCATCACAACATGCTAAGTTTTGGGTCGTGACAAAATCGATGTTCAAAACTCAAAAATTCACTTTAGAAAATTTTAGACAAAAACCCCTAATTTCTCTTTTGAAATCATCAATCAAATGCTAAAAACGAAGATGGAATCACGGAATATAATCAAAACCGAGTATAAAACACTTACCCCAGTCCATGTGGTGAAAATTGCTTCCAAAATCGCCCAAATCCGAGCTCCATAGCTCAAAATGTGATAAAATGTCTGAAACCTTTGAAATAGAGTACTTTATATCACTGCTCCAGCAATACTACTTTATATCACTGCTCCAGCAATACCTTTCGCGAACGCGGTCACAACCTTGCGTTCGCAACGCACAAAGTCACACTACCACAACTTACTCTACGCTTCGCGGCAACACCCTTGCGAACGCGATGAAGCACACTGCCAGACCTCGCGATCACGGACAAACCATCATGAACGCGATGAAGAACCCATCAAGACTGACCAGCCCCGCTCAACACTACGCGAACGCATAGCCATGGACGCGAACGCGAAGACTAAAAGCTTCAACCCTGTGCGAACGCGATCTCTGAGCGCGAACGTGAAGAACAAACAGCTCCACTACTAAAAATATCCGTCGCGATCACGTCCCCTCTCCCCCGATCGCAAAGCACAACTGAAAAACCAGAAAACCAGCAATTTCGTGCAACTCTGAAATGGTCTAAAGTCAATCCGAAACACAACCGAGCCCCTCAGAACCCCGTCCGAACATGCCAACAAGTCCCATAACATAACACAGACTTACTTGAGGCCTCAAATCACATATAACAACAACAAAATCACGAATCGCACCTCAAATCGAACTTAACAAACTTTTGAACTTTCAACTTCCAAATCTCGTGCCGAACCATATCATATCGACTCAGAATAACCTCAAATTTTTCACACAAGTTCCAACTGACATAACGAAGTTATTCCAATTCCCAGAACCACAATCCGAACTCGATATCATCAAAGTCAACTTCCTGTCAAACTTATGAACATTCCAAAACTTCAAATTGCCAACTTTCGCCAATTAGCGCCAAAACCTCCAAGAAACATCCAAATGCAAATTCGAGCATACGCCCAAGTCCAACATCACCTTCCAGACCTAACGGAACCATCAAAACTAGATCCGAGGTCAAATACGCAAAAGTTAAACTTGGTCAACCCTTCCAACTCAAAGCTTCTAACATGAGAATCCTTCTTCCGAATCGATCCCGAATCACCTGAAAATTAAAACCAACGATTGACACAAGTCATAATATGTCATATGAAGCTACTCAAGACTTCAAACGGCTGAACGGAATGCAAATGCTGAAAATGACCGGTCGGGTCATTACAGGTTGTAGCACAAGATTAAATATAATTTGTCTTGATTATGTTAATGGTTTAATTCCGACTTCTTGTGCTAATACATTTTGTATGTATTGAACGATTCAAATAGAGATAAGTATTTTATACTGACTTAATAAAATAATTTCTCTAGTCTATTCAATGTACTTATACACTTAATCTTGATGTAATTATTATTAGTTGTGTGTGTCATTTATTGTTTTGATTTATTAAAAGGCGAGATTCTTTCATGGGTCAATAAGCCTGGTATATTGGACAATAATGATATACATTGGCGAAGTAATAATTAGTTGATAGAATTCATGTCTCGGCTTTTGAGATTGATGATACTCCTTTATGAAAGCTTGTAAGTTTTATGTGTAAACCCATCTGGTGGATTTTGTATCCGACGCATGAAATAAGTTAAGCGAAAGTCTAAAGGAAGTAATCAATAAATTAAATTGTCAGTAATTTAATTTGTTTTGATTAATATCTGAATCTTAACATAGGGAGTTAAATAAGATTTTTATGAAAAAATTTCAAAATTGAACTAAGGAGTGCAATTACGAATTTTTAGCGGAATAATTAGTAATTTACTATGGTAGAAATTAATTTTGAAATTTGAAATTAATTCCATAATAGGGAGCCTTGTTAATTAAATTATATGGCCCCTACTGTGCCTAAATAATAGGAAATAAAGAAAACCTTTCCTTTGTGGAAAAGAAAAACCCAACAGGTTTTGAAAAAGGGTGTTTTACCCTAAAAAATGTGGCTATATATATCTCATATAAGGCTAGTCGCACACGTTTTCCTTGGAATTTCGTCCACCTGAAATTTTCTCTTTCCGGATTTTATTTGGGTAACATAGTAGAAGACTATGGAATATTTTGCTGAGATCGTGGTTTTGCTACTCTGGAACTGGAGACCGAGATTAATCTACTTTGTTCACGCTTCAAGAAGTAACTCGTATAATCTCCATATGTGCTAATTGTTTAATTTACACGTGAATATGATACCGAAATTGCTTCTGAAGAGATATATAATCCAACACAATCATCACTCATTCCTTATGATTCTAGGAACTCAGGATACAAAGAGCTAGGCTCAACTCAAAATTGCTAATTAAGGATATTCATTAGAATTTTAATACGCATTGAACGAGTAGTTAAATTATTTTGACGAATAAAATTGTAGTAAAAAATTACAGATTTAAAAGGTTTGTTGTACCTCTCAAAAAGGATTTTAAGAAAAGTGTTACAGGTTTTTTGTTGTTGAAGAAAAGTAATTTTATTAATGAATCTTTGTGGTTATAATTCTATTTGTTCCCTTGATTCATTTCTCACGAAAAACGTATTATTCAAAGTTTCAAACGTTGGATGACGCAAACTTTCTTAGGTGTATTTGATCTCCATGAAAAGAAAAAATATCTCTTAACCACTTCAAATTTTAAAAAAAAATAATTTTATATTTTGATCTCTTTGTGAACATTCTTTTTTAGTTATTGAAATAAACATTATAAAATGTTATTGTGTCTAAATAGGTATCATCGTCGTGGAAAATACGGTAAAGTTCTTAATAAATCAATTAATATAATAAAATTTATCATTTTCCTTGTTTCTTTATATTCAACAACTCTGCCATTTACTTCCTTGGCAATTTCAATTTAATTGGAAATTTGAACAATTTTATAAAAATTTATACCAGAAGAAAGATTAATGTAGCTTGCCTTTAATTGTAGATTACGATAAATTCTTACTTTTAAATTCGTACATACTACTTCGTCGAAAAAACGACAATAGATGTTGATCAACAATAAGAAGTCAAAATTCGACTTCACCATTGATCATTAATGTGCAAAAAGATACATATTGAGTTTGATATCCCAAACTTTGTACATGATCATTGAGTTGTGACTTTCACTCTATATCCTAATTAAAACATAGCAAAAACAAAGTTAGCTCAAGGAGGATCATAGATGATGTTAGATGGTTTTGTATGCTTTATTCTGAAAGTAGGTAAGCTCCATCTGTCCATATTTACTAGACCCCTTATATGGCTAGGAAGATCAGAGAAAAGGTTGAAGATCTTGTTTCCTTCAATTCTGTGACTCAGAGTTGCTAAATTGTCGAGGTTGGTCTATTGGCTTCTCTGAATCAGTGATTGATGTTGAAGTTGTGATCTTCAATCATTTTCTGGATCGTTTTTACTTGGTTGTTGATATTCCATGAAGGTTTTCACTCCCTTTTGGCATATTTGACCATTAGGAGTGAGTCAGATTCTCCGATGGCCTAGACCTTTGTCGGCACACCTTTTCAAACCAAAGAGTAGTGCTTCAGCTTCTGCATAATTACTAGTGCCTGCTCCTAAAGAAATGGAGTAGGTAGTGATAAATTTCCTTCTTGGTCTCTAATGATACCTCCCCCTCCACATTGCCCGTTAGAGCATCTTCCATCACTATTCAGCTTGACTAATTGAAAGGTGGTCTGACCCATTTCACTGGGAAGCTGCTAGTCTGCTGAATGTGTGCTTCACATACTATGTATATGCTGCTCAAGCTATCTCCAATACGAACTCTGCTAAAATATTTCTTGATTATCTGCAAAATAAAATTAGTGACTTAGAACTAGTTCTATATATTGAGGGTCTAGTCCCTTCAAACTTGTTGCAGCATCTTGATTTTCAAAGCTTCCAACAAATGATAGAAGGAAGATTCTTGGTGAATCTCGCAATTGGATTGGACGATTTGTGATTCCACCAACTCAAAAGAGTCATGTTCAGGCTGTTGATATTCCAACCAATACACAAGGGGCCTGCAAATTTCCTCCAAATATTCCTAGCAAGATCACCTTAAAAGAATAAATGATCAATATCCTCAAGTTCAGTTTGGCTAATAGTAGGGTTACAACAGTAACATTAGGGTTTTAGAGTGATTTCAAGCGTACCCACTCTGTCAGTGCATAGCTTGTAACCAACAGCTCTCCACAAGAGAAAAGACATCTTGAATGGTACCTCATTTGTCCATAAATTGTTATAGAAAGGGTTATGGTTGTTCCTTTGCCTTATAGAATTCCAGGTAGAGCTGATGGTAAATTTTCCTAAGTTGGAAAGGCTCCGGTTAGCTTTATCACTGCAATTGTTTTCTAACTCAATGTCCAAGGATAAAAAGATGAGTTTTGGTATCTTCATTGGGTTTATTGTGAGCATGTTCCAGTTCCAAGTGTTATAATGTAGAATTTCATTCAGCTTAATGTTAGGCATGGGGGGCTTTGAGGGAGTAATCGTGTATAAGGGTCCCAAGGAGCACCGGTTGTCAAACCAAAAGGAAACATCTCTTTTTCCAATGTTTCAAACAATATTGAACTCCGTTTCTTCTTTAATGTTACAAATGGCTTTCCAATTTTGCAAGTTCCCCTTATTCGAAGTGGTAGTTATGGGATGCTTCAACTCATAGTATTTAGCAATCATGAAGGACCCCTGAGAGAGTTAGCAGTTCTAAGATTCCACCACTGTTTAGCTCTAAAAGCTCTGCAGGTATTAGTGAGCCTCCTAAAATTAGCACCACCTTCAATATAAGGGTAACACAAGTTCTTTCATGCTGCCCAGTGATACTTTCCTCCGTTATCTTGCCCAGACCAGAAGAATCCGGCCACAAATTTCTCTATGAGATCTAGAATTCTTTTGGGTGGATTCACAGCAGCCAGTAAATGTATAGGAAGAGCTAGAAGAACATGTCTGATGAGGATGGCTCTTCCCCTAGTGGAGAGGAGTTTGGTATACCACCCTCTGATTCTACCAATGACTTTGTTCACAATATCTGAATAAAATTCGATCTTCTTTCTCCCTGTTGTGAGAGGGCATCCCAGATCTTTAATAGGGAACTTTTGATATTTCATGTCAGAGATAACCTTCATTCTGTTGATAGTGACTAAATTGGTCTTGGTGCTCATTGCAAAACAGCTCTTGTTCTTATTGATGAGTTATCCAGAGATCTTCTAATATTCAGTTAAGGTATTCAATACCAATCTCATGAACCTCTTGTTTCCATTACATAATAGAATTGTGTTATCTGCAAAAGAAAGATGGTTAACTTTAGGACAGTTAGTATTCATATAAAAACTTTTGTAACCTGCTCTATTTATGAAGATTTTCATCATTTGAGAAAGAATTTCAGCACTTAAAATAAAGAGTGAAGGGGAGAGAGGGTCACCGAGTCTTAAGCCCCTCTCATATTGGAAGAAACCATTTCTTCTTCCATTAACCAGCACAGAATACCAATTATTAGATATGTCTGTACTTATAAATAATTTCAATCCACTATATATATATATATATATATATATATATGGCTAGACTAAAAACACGGAGGACAAAAGATTTACAAGTGAAGAAATTTTTACTTAAAGAGATTTAAATCTCCGATCTTTTCAATTTAATCACTGTCAAGAACTCATTATCTATTTTTTTCTTTTATATAGTTAACAAAGAAATAAGGACTTCTAATTTGAAAGCAGGGATCAAAAAATGTCAGTTAGGATAGCCTAGGAACTGTCCAAAATAAAGATTCATTTAAAGATTTCGACAAAATCCTAGAATCGCACTTTCTAGGACTCCAGGTTTCCACCTTTGAAAATTGCAATTTTAATTGTGAAATCTTAACCGCTAAATTGTTTATCTATACAACAAAATTTCTCTTTATTTAGAGCAATTAAATAACATTTTATCCTAGTGAATTAATGCCGTTACAACGTTTCAATGTTTTCAAAGTTCAAACAAACAAAACCTTTTATGAAACATTATAGTATTCATCCACCGACGGTGCAGCAATATTTACATAATCAAGTAATCTGATAAAATAGTAACAACCTGCCTTCAGAAATTAAGATTCATTGTACACTCTATGTATCTTAAATCTTAATTTAAATTAGTTCTAGAGTTATATGGTAAAATCAAATGAGACGTGCGCGGTGAACAAACTCACGAGCGGAGCTAGCCTTTAATTTACGTGTTTAGTCGAATTCAGCAATTTTGGTTAGACTTTTATATTTATCTTAAAAAATTCATTGAATATATATAAATACTTAATTTAGAACTCAATAACTTAGAAGGACTAAAATTATAAACTCATAAGCTTGAAATTTAGAAAATTACACTAAATGACGTTGAAAATGGTCACTCATGATTTATTGACCCCCGTTTATCTCATGAACAAACCTTTAAGGTCAAAAGTGTTACTCATGGGAAGGGGTCGTTTGGTAAGATGTATTAGAGGAAAACAATATATGTATTTTAGCTTTGGTATTATTAATCCTTTGTTTGATAGTGTTTTTCAACCTACATATTGTATTAATTATATACCTTATTTGATATCATTCTATATATAACTAATATATAACAAATCATGACATTAATAATACTATGATTTTTAATGCATCAAATCAAATAGTGAATAAAAAATAATCTCAATATATCTAATCTTACTATATTTAATCCCAACATTACTAATACGCCATATTCAATATTATTCTTAAATACCTATCAAACGACCCTTAGGCAAGTGGTCAAAAATTTAATAGGAACACTGAAAAGTCCTGTCATTCGCCCCTTAAAATTATGGCTCTCTTTTTGCGCAAATTGATCCGAGCACCCGCACTATAAAACTATTCTAATTTAACCGTACAAATACGTGTAAACTACTTCGCCGAAGCACAAAGTCACCGACGAGATTTTGTAGTATTTCAGTCAATAATAAATCATATTTTGTACACTTTCCACTTAATATAAATAGGACACAACCCCTCAATTCTCGTACAATACAATCTCTCTTTCTTCATTCATTCACTCTCCTCCAATTTTCTGCAGCCATGGCAGCAGCAACACCATTGTTGAAAGATGAGCTTGATATAGTAATCCCAACAATAAGAAATCTTGATTTCTTAGAAATGTGGAGACCATTTTTTCAGCCATACCATTTAATTATTGTTCAAGATGGTGACCCTTCAAAAACCATTAAAGTCCCTGAAGGATTTGATTATGAACTTTATAATAGGAATGATATTAACAGGATTTTGGGTCCTAAAGCTTCTTGTATTTCCTTTAAGGATTCTGCTTGTAGGTGCTTTGGTTATATGGTGTCCAAAAAGAAGTATATTTACACCATTGATGACGATTGCTTTGTAAGTAGTAACTTTTTTTCCCATTATTCTAGTTCTATTTTTAATTTTTTGTTTGTTTGCCTTGATTTTTCTGTTTTTGTGATTGTTTAGATTTGATTTTTGTGTGATGGGGTTTAAAAAGATTGGATCTTGGTGAATTTTGAGGGATTCTAAGGTAAAGTTTGGATTTTGGTGAATTTGGAGGGGTTTTAAAGTATTGAATTTAGGGTTTTTCCGGGGTTTTGTATGTTTGAGCAAATTTGGAGAATTCAATAATGTGTTTTTGTAGTTGTTGTGGATCTCTTCAGCTGAATTGCATTTGGTTATGCTTTTATTTTGGGCTGAGAATCGGAGATCTGATTGATCAGAAGCTTCTGATCTGCAGTTATATCATGTGTTTCAGATTGATGCATAGCCTTACGTTGTTTAATAAAAAATTTAATATTAGTGTACCTCTTGAACTGTCTCCTTCTATTTAAGTTTTTATAGTTTTTGTGAAAAGATTTTCACAGATCTGTATGGTTCTTATTTGAAATAATGCAGGGTGACAACTGAGTGCAGGACTATATTGCTAATTGATTGATCTTTTGTTCTATTGCATTATAAAGATTAGGTCTTTGGCATATGTTTAAACATAAAAGAGGTGCTGGATCTTGTAACAACTTCACGCTATGTCATTGTTTTGTGTCTGCATTGCTGTCTAGTTAAAGGTTGTATTGGTGGAAACTAATGTTATATTTGCTGTCTACTGGTTGAATCTTTGTTTGAATGTAGTTATGTTACCTCATTGCATATTTCCTCCCACTTTTGGTAATGACTGGTTCATGTGATACTCTTTGTTGATCTGATGTTGCAAAGTCTTTGTTTCTGTTGCCACCACTAGATCTGTGAAATCCAATTTAAATGTGTGGCTTATTTTTTACTAACAACGCTGGTATCTTCCATTTATGCCCCTAAATTGGCAATTTGTTTATCCCATTGTTGTGTGCACCTTATATTGGAATATTATCTATTTGAGTGTCTTGTTCCAATGCCTTGATCTCAAAAGCTCTAATGTGTAAGAGTTGATGTGTTTGGTATTCTTGCTCACGTGCTGAAGCATTATCTGCTGGTGTGAAGGTGGCCAAGGACCCATCTGGCAAGGAGATCAATGCACTTGAGCAGCACATAAAGAACCTCTTGTGCCCATCCACCCCGCATTTCTTCAACACTTTGTATGATCCATACAGAGAAGGTGCAGATTTCGTCCGTGGCTATCCTTTCAGCATGCGTGAGGGTGCTCCGACAGCTGTTTCTCATGGACTGTGGCTCAACATCCCTGACTACGATGCACCCACACAGCTTGTTAAGCCTCATGAGAGGAACACTAGGTACTTCACTTTCCGTAAGCCAAACTACAGAGCTTATCTAATTACTTGTAGGATTGAGCTTATCTAGTTTGTCATTACCTGGAAGCTAGCTAGACTTAGCGAATTAACATTAATATCTTATGCCAGGTATGTTGACGCAGTTATGACAATTCCTAAAGGCACTTTATTCCCCATGTGTGGAATGAACTTGGCATTTGACCGAGAGCTCATTGGACCTGCAATGTACTTTGGTCTCATGGGTGATGGTCAGCCAATTGGTCGTTACGACGATATGTGGGCTGGCTGGTGTACCAAGGTACTTTTACTTCCTATATTTCCTCTAATTTTGTTTCTTGGTAAAATAGAGATCTATAGCTAGTGCTATTTGAACTAATATATGATGTCCTATTTGTTCGTTGGTTTTGATCATGGGGAGTTTGAGATACCTTGGATGAACACTTTGGCCTTTTATGAAAACAGCAGATAAATCTGACATAAATTATCATCAAACTTGTAGGTCATATGTGACCATTTGGGCCTGGGAATCAAGACTGGTCTGCCCTACATATGGCACAGCAAAGCCAGCAACCCTTTTGTTAACCTCAAAAAGGAGTACAACGGCATCTTCTGGCAAGAGGAGATCATCCCCTTTTTCCAAGCTGCAACCCTTCCTAAAGAGTGCAAAACTGTCCAGCAATGCTACCTCGAGCTCTCGAAGCAGGTCAAGGATAAACTTTCCAAGATAGATCCCTATTTCACCAAACTCGGAGACGCCATGGTCACATGGATCGAAGCTTGGGATGAGCTCAACCCTACTGGGGAAAACTTGGCTAAGCTATCCATCTCCAATGGTCCAGCAAAGGCTGCAAAGTAGATGCTATTTAGCTTTTGCTCCTTTCCTTAAACAGCTAAGAGATTTTGAGTTGAGCAAAGCTTGGATTACTTATATATCTTATCTATTTACTTGTTTTAATTTTGGTTGAGAATTTGCCATATTGCTGCTATGTAGACTAGCTTTTGCTTCCCTACTCTGAAACATCATAGGAGTATTATTTATTAGGTTTAGCTCCAAACTTGAGATTAACTTGAGATTATTATCTATATCAATAAAAATGGATTAGTTGCAGCTAGGCTTCCATAATCGTCTCTTTTTGTTTGAATTTGGTAACTGAAGATTGATATGTTGATGCTGATTTCTACTCTACCATGCTGAATGCTTGGTTGGGAACCTTTAGCTTTGGCAACTCCGTTATGCAACTTAATTAGAATTCTGCTACTCTGATGCAACACGAGTAGGTAGCTCACGTAAAGGGCAGCTCGGTGCACAAAGCATTTCACATTCACGCAGGGTCGGGGGAAGGACCGCATCCCACGGCGTGATGTAGATAGTCTATCCTAATGCAAGTATTAATGGCTGCTTTAATAGTTCGAACCAATGATTTATAGATCAGATGGAAGTAACTTTTACCGTTGCTCCAATACTCCCTTCGAGTAGGTAACTCACAAGAAATGTTTACCTTGACACAAGTACTAAATCATGCAAGCAGAAATCTCGTGAAGAGCTTAAGGTACTTCAAAATGGGACACAGTTTTAATGTTGGTTAGACCTTATGTTATTAATTTGGCCTTTGGGTGCCCATCAAAACCCGTGAGCAAAATTACCAAATACTACTGCCCGGATCGAAAGTGCTGAGTACCTCCCTTTTCCTTTATTTTCGTTTCTTATTTGGACATTGCGACTTGATTGAGTAGAACAAAATATTCATCCGATCTCAGCTGATTTGGAGTTTATGCGTAATTGATTGATTAATTAAATTTGACATTTTGCGTAATTGATTGATTTGAATGTCGGTCTATGTGGAAAAAATGGTCCATCACATGTACAAGAAGTCTATACTTCCGTTGGCAAAATCGTTTTAGCTGGCAACCACTCTTTCAATTTTTGCAAGCACGACAGCTTAGCTGATGACTGGAATTAAATTAGCCTAAAAGAGATATACTACTACAACAGCTTAGCTGATCATTTGATGTTAAAAGTGCACGTCAGACAAATAATCAAGAGACTAGATCTTCATTATTTAAGATCTAACTTTAACCTGTTACAATCTATAGTGGTACTGGATTGGGATCAACTAGAACCAAAGGAAAGATACTATCTGATACATACAGATATACAAAGAGCTTCGGCCAACCAACCTCATTTCTTTGACAACAACGCCTATCAAAGCTAGCGGGTTTTAGACATTAGGCTAACTCGGGAAAACGGGGCAGTTACGTCCATCAAAATTGTTAAAGGTGGACTAAGAATTACTTATTCAATATGAAGAACGCCTGTTAAGATCGCAAAAATACCAGTAGCTGACCTCCATCACTGGCTATGGCAACTGCACCATGGTTCGAATCGTCAGTAGCAATGCATGACACGGTTGAACCTGAAAGAAAATCAAGAATATTAGTAAAATTCTAACATCACCAAAAGACAAACCGATTGGCTGTGTTGAGAAAATAGTCATCTAGAGCTTCCTAGAGAGATCGAGGAAACTGATATCGGAAAGGAAACATCTAATTCATATACTGAGCATGCCACTCAGGGTTAAGATGCTTTGACACAGTCACACAACCAAAGTGAACTGTAAGGAAAAGGGGTGAAGGATGACTAAATCTTGGGAAAGGCTGACCAAACATGAACACCTTATTTAAAAGACGACCCTCATGTCACTACCCTCCAGAGGAAGTAATTGAAACCAAAAGTCAAAATTTTGAAGCTGAAGTATGTTCAATAAGAAGAGATTGTGCGACGGCACTCTTACCCCAGCCAAAGGACAACTAAAATAATAAAGTTTTTAAAATGATCAAAAAAAAAGTTTTCAATGCAGTTGAAAGAATCCTGCTGTTTGAATCTCTAAAAGAGTTTAAAAGTCACAATTTTGTCAACAAGTGATCTTTGGGAATTCTTAAATTCCTAAGTTCCTGAAAGTGATAGTATGAATGTTAATCGCTAGTTTCCAGCTGAAAGTAAGTTTGTCCAGAACCCAAAATGAAAAAAGCACATTTAGCATAGGAATTCGACTTAACTTATAATAGTTGGATGAGCTTTACATAGACCAAAGATATCAACAATCACTACTAAGATTTGAGCAATAAACTAAAGCACTTGCAACAAAAAGAGTACCTTTAAAGTGATGCAGATTTTGGAGCCTTTTCCCTGTAGTTAATTCCCACGTGTAGACCAGTCCATCACTTCTCCCAATAATCCCATGACCAGCTGAAAAACCAAGTGCAGTGGCCCTGAGAGGCAGATAGGCTGAATGGTCACTATTTATCGAAGGCCATTAAAATTACATTTTAGTACTTCTTTTATAAATATTTTAGCACTTGATGCAAGAACCAATCTGCTATCAATCTTAGAGAAGATTAGACTAGTAAATACAATAAATTTCAGGAATCTAGATTAAAGATCTTAGCCTACAACGTGCAGAAACCTTCTTGCATTGCAGGCAGTAACAAACCTTCTTCAAGTAATTTTTAATGTCTCCAAGAATGTTTTAACAAAGTTTATTAAGGGGTATGACTGTTTAAGGATGTTCAGTTCGCCAAAATGTCACCTGATATAAAGTAGCATCCAGTATACAAAGGGAGACAATAGAGAAAGTGTCCCATCATTATAAGTGAAAGTAGAGCTCCTATCTCCCTCAATCATTCTAACATCCCCCTCCCC
>MCJB01010709.1:0-16779 GCA_002018475.1 Nicotiana obtusifolia | reverse complement strand
CCCCCAACAAAACCACCACCACCACATGAAAGAAGGCCCTTTTAACATTTTCAAGAACTTGAGCACCCATACCAGAAAACCACCAAGGTAAAATCAAAGCTGCTGGAAGTAGTTTTGAATGTCTACTTAAGCGTACAACAACTTTGAGAGATATCTAATATTGACTCTACCTATAAAAAAAATGTTTCAGTTGACTTGAGATGTTGAAAGATTAAAAATTCCAGCATTTGAATGGCCAGGAATCCTGCATACATTGATTAATCTTTTGGTATTAAAGTATCAGAAATCTCCCATTACCCATCATCAGAAGCTCCATCATGATAATAATCTACAGCATACATTATTTGCAGTGGCGCTAACTTTACTCATTTTCTATCCCACAAAATTAACTTTTCCAGGTCAACTTTGTAACACCGTGGTATTTAAGCAAAGGTAACAAATTATAATAGGACAAAGGGCAGATGACAAATACTCCAGTAGCACATCAGTTAAAGGCTAATTGACTTGAAACATCATGCTACTATGAGTTTCAATGTCTCTTGTTTTGGGTTGTGAAGACAGGGATTTGGAGGATAAGCTTTCAACGATTTCTGGGAATTCATCTCGGGAGCATGAATCATTTAAAGAACTACATGATTTTGCAATTGACCACTAAGTGAGGACAAGCCAGTTTGCCAAACCCCAAAACCTGATATCAAGCATGTATGCTTACCCAATCTTCAACAACCACAATCTCCTTTAGTCTTTTAAACTGTAGGACGAAATACACAATGGCCCTTGGAACTAAACGGGCATTCCTCCCTTTTGTGATTATCAACAATAGCCAAATGAAAAACGATTTAAAAAAACACTGAATCAAGATTCTCAGATATGTTTTCCAGAATTTTCTAGTACAAGATTTTGGGAGTACCTTGGGTCAAGAGAATTTCCCATGATCACTGTGTTATTAACCAGTAGAGCGAGCCTCCACCAATGAACTGGGTCGGACTGCTGCTCGCTAGATTCATAAGCAAGCTGATTTGGGTCAGGAGAAGTCAAAATCAGAAGCCAGATTGCCACATCTTTATCCTCTGATGAGCAAAAGGGTTGATTGTCACTCGTTTCCAAGAAAGACAACCTTGTGACATCTGTTATTTCGTCAATAGTCTCTTCTGTGACCCTGGCAGGATCGCTGTACTTTCTTTGCCATCTAAAAAGACTGACTGGAAGGCATTGAAAAGCAGAAGTACTAGCAGCAGAAAAATTCGACACAAGCATGCGCTTCTTTATATCCCTGAATATAACCAAAAAACTCTGAGTGCCGGCAGTAAATAAAATGCTCTAGGAGTCTTAAGCACCAAATGTATGCACCAAACTCAGCAGAAGTTCTCATCTCTCAGGATTTGCTTTGTATCATTTATTTATCTTCTGGAATGGAAGAAAAGAAACAAGGCATATGTATATCTCATCCTTCGCGACAAAGAAAAATAGTGAAAATAAAAGTAAGAAGAAGAAAACAATAAACCAAAATCTGTCCAAACTAATAAGTTATAAAATTTGCAGTAATTAGCTGCTATCAAATAATACATATTAATTTCAAGCAAGAAGCATTAAAGCAAAATTATGTGTAGTATGCATATTCATTAAAACAATAACACTGCAGCCAGCCTGATTTTCTGACATACTGCTTCTAATTGATTCTCTTTTTAGGTCTTCTTTTCAGCGCTAATCGAGGATAACAGTAGATGTCTTCAACAGATATTTACTTAATTTCATAAATGTGTGTGTATATGTTTTCTGGGTGTATATGTGTGTATTCTTGAAGCTATTTGTACATACAATTGTGTAGAAGCTGGAGTTATAATCATTAATCTGTTTAATTTTTTGACAGAATGCGCATGAGTTGCTGAAGAAAGAAGTGAACTATGAAGAGAAACATAATAAGAAAATTGATCAACAGTAAAATGTGGTGTGTGCTTAAGATGGAAAGAGGTATTTTACCATAGGCTAAATTCCCCAAATCCATTGTACCCAAGCACCAAACTAGAAAACCTTGGTATTCTTTTCAACTTCATTGAACAAAAGGGTGGGCAGCCAGGTGGCAGCAAAGAGCATTCTTCTGTCTCCGCACTGCAAATTCAGAATTTCGGGAGCAAATCAAACTACATAACAAAAGAAATTAAACATAAATCACATAAAGAAGCATCACAAATTGTAAGCTGGACACCAGTTCATTGGAGAGAAGAAATGTTTATATAAGTGGCAGAGTACAATAAATGATTACTAAAGCACATAGTTACTGTCAAGTGGACTAGTATTGCAAAATTTTCGACCCTAGAACTGATAAAATGATTGGATTAATACAAATACAAGAAAGATAAATTTAATAATAACTCATCAAAGTTATAATCACTGCAAGATCAATATTATGATGGACATGAATAAACTTGAAAACCACAATGCTCAAGAAGAGTCACCTCCATTCTGAGTTCATGACCCATATGTACAGCGTCCCACTTTCATCCACAGCAACAAGGTGATCAGGTGGACAAACCAATATATCACATACACTTAGAGTTGTTTTCAGTTTAGCAATGAGAGAGACATAACCATTTCTAATTTGCACGATTTTTACTGCATGTTCCTCAAAATGATTCGAAGCACATGATGAGCACCGACACTTTATGTCACCCTTCCTGAGAACAACCATGGCAGATCAGCACATTAGCATTCATCTATTCTGCAACTAAAATATAAACAAAAGACCAAACACTTGTGTCAAGTGAAAATGCAACCTGCAGCCAGGGGCTTTTACACTGTTGAACAACACAAGCGATTGCCCAATTGGTGTCAACTGCACAGCGGCACTATCCAGTTCAATCTGCATAAAACAATTGTAGATTATGAGATGCTACACACCAAGCCATAGGCCCACAACATACCATTGAAGAAGAGCAAACATCTCACATCTCCACCAAAGGCACTGCCAAAAGATGGAAAACATATGGAAGCATGACCAATAAAAGAAGGGCACCCCCTTTCTTCTCCTGCCATTGGGACCTTGTACATGAAAATAGTTCTATCCTCACGCAACGGTTGACCACATAAAACACAAATGTAAAGATCATTTTCTTGTGTGCTCAATAGCATTGATGAAACTGGCATGGGATGATCATAGCCTGCAATAAGCTTGAGAACACCACTTCTTTCACTCTCAGTCTTTAAATCTTTATGGGCCTCCATACTTAAGTTCTCATTTTTCTCAGTGGTGTCAGCAGAAAAATTTATCTTCTGGTTTTGCTTATGTAACAAAGGACCAGTAAACCTGAAAAAGTGTTGGTCTCTGGACAATTTTTCAGGCAATTTGCCTTCCGATTTGGTTGCAGTTGAATCAAGAAACTTTGAAGTTTCAGTATGGTTTGGCATCCAATCCATTTCTTCTTCTTGGGATCTCAAGGCCATGTTAGAAGGTGTACCACTGGTATTAGTGAACCTTTCTTTTCTATGGAAGTTAAGGGGCCGTCCATCAATGTGGGGTTCATCAGCAGATATCGATTGTTCGATTTGGTGCTGCTTAGAAGAGCTTCCTTGCAAGGAATGCGAGGGGCGCATCCCATTTATGCTGGCACTTGTCTCTGGAACAGAATCATCTCTGACATCTCTGCAGAAGATACTTTTGGATAAAAAATCATGTTGCACCATTGATTCAGCAGAAGGTGGAACGTTAGCTAAGCGCCCACTGATAATTGCACCTGTCCTTTGGGTTCCACTAATTTCCTTTCTTGATGCTTGAACAAATTTCTGTGTTCTTGGTAAGACATCATTTTCTATTTCTGTCCCTGTTCAACAATTTATTACTTTCAATCAATTAGTCTACAGAGAGTAGTTCAGCTCAAGAGACCGCAAGCTCCTATCTCATCACTAAATAGGAAGCTTTGAAGTTCAGACTAGCTACATAAAGAATAATCACAAAAAAAGAGGTGTGAAGTATTACCGAGGTATATCAATCAGTCTATTAACCTTTTGTCAATTTTGAAAAATCAGTCTAGGAAAAACACACAGGGTAAGCTTATTATACCATCTTTCAACATTAGTAGACAGGAGGGGAAGCCCATTTCCTAACATCTCAGATAGAGAGAGACAAGCTGACAAAGAACATGGTCATACTTGAATCAAGAGGTGCAGTGAGCTTTGAATAAGCTGACAATGGCAAACTTAGAATTCACGAGAGAACATTTTTCACTAACAGACTGGAAAAGAAGCCAGTATTGAATCTGCAGGGAAGCGGAAGGCTTGAAATGCAGAAAATTTAAAATGCTAGCGATACAAATTAAATGGCCTTGGGGCATGTGACATCCTTTTAAGTTATGTGATCTGCACATGCTAATTGGAAGAAAATTGGATGAACAGCAGCTACTCAGGCCCCGCAATCAAAGAATCCACAGATTTCAAGGGAGATAAAGTCACCTGTTTCACCATTGCAAACTGATGGTGCTTCTGAATTATCATTCTTTAATGGCCCCTCAATTTCAGATCTGCAGGTTTGTAGACCTCGAACACTTTGATCTTCTTTATAAACTTCAGCTACTTGTAGGATCTGAGCTAAATCCTGACTTGGAGTATATCCACCTTCAGCATTATCAAAACTATCAGGAACAACAGCTTCTGCAAGGGAACAAGCTGTAGATGCTGGAACATAATCTTGAACTAGAAAATTAGTATTTTCCTTCTGTCCGAGCATTGAAGTCTCATCAAGCTCACTGACTGCAAAAGAAAGAAAGAGGGAACTAAAAGAAGCTAGAATTAAAAGACTTCATGATAGATCTTCAAACAAGCAATGATCGAGATAGAAACTACGAAATTGCTCTATAAGAGCAGCAATAATCAGCTGAAATTTGAAAGTTACAGGCAACAGTTTACCAGATGTGTCGATCTTCTTATTTGCATCTTGAGAGTTACGACCAGATATTTCTGGTGACTTTTTAACATTCTTTTTCTTTCTAGTGTATGTATTAAGCAGAGGAAGTGCTCGAGGAAGGAGAAGTGTCATCATTGAGTTGGCTATTTCATGCCCAACAGAATCTGACTCATTTCTCTCTGAGTTCACTTCCAAACAAGACGTATCCTTTTCACTTTGTGGATGTGAATCAATTATTAGAGAATAAGGACTAGCGGTAGTAACAGCAGCTACACCATCCTTCACAATATCTGCGGTGAGATCGAAAGAATCATCTACAGAAATGACAAGACAAGCATTTAATAATTTAATTAGGAAAGAGAGTTAGAAGATAATGCAAGATGCAGCACTATGGGACACGGCACAGGTAAGTATCAGCTCATAGCCTCATAGTACCTGGCGGGTGATCCAAAGTATCAGGTGCCCAAAGATTGGCATCATTAATTCTTTGTATTTCATTCTTAACTGGTGGTTCCTCATCCTTCTCTTCGGCCATTTGGTTTTTGATCACCTGCTCTTCCAGAACTTTTGACCTATCAAACTGTGAGAAGTTAAGAAAATGTACCTAGCTAACATATTAAGTACACAAACAGCTTGTAAAAAAAGGCCACCCTTCGTTTTGTTGTTTACATGGGGAATATTAAACAAAAAGCAGTGCGAAAAAACTAGTAGAAAAAAAGGAAAAAATGATGCAAAATGAATAAGAACAGTGTATCGAAGCATTTGCTTTAAATGAAAGGGAAAAAGGAAGAGTAGACACACTAACCGGCTTTCCATCTTTTAGTATTTCCATAGATTCTTCTAAGGGTAAATTGTTCTCAGGATTTAAATGCTTCATCCCTCCTTGAGAACTATGACTATCCACTTTCAGATGATCATCTTTGTCAAAAGATTCTTCGACCAGAACCGAAACTTTTTCTCGTTCAATTATTGTTTGTGAGGTCTCTGACTCTTGCAATGCTTCTGAACTATTGGGAGACCCTTTATTTGTGGAAAAGGGATGCCGATGTTCACCATATTCCTGCTGGTCAGAATTCAAAGCTTTGGCATTGAAACTTTTATTCTGACATCGAGATTTTTTGAGACTGCTATTGGCAGGTGACTTAGTATTATTGGTTCTAGCTTTCCTATTTCTCTTCGCAGCACTTTGTGGTTTTGCAGTGTGTGGTAGCAGATTAGGATCTGCTTTTGATCCCGCGTTTTCAGTTGGTTTTACTGCCCCAGATGTCTCATTCCCAAGAGAGTTAGACGACAAGATATTCTGCTCTGGCATTCCACTGATATTCGTCCCCAATTCCCTGAGTAACCTCTGAACAAATGTGTTCTTGAACCCAAAAAACTGCACTTATTCACGCAATGAGGAGAAAAGAAATAAGAACATTATGCCCGTTTAGTTAAGTTTTGATCTTTTAATATTCCATTCAAAGTTAAAAGAAACTTAACAACTTAAGCACTCTGCAAGCCAGCATTCAAAAAATTGACACAAAGGTAATCTTAATAGTACAAGACAGTCCATGAACAGATAATAAATCCCGTCAGAAAATGTATATCCACCCACTAAATGTCTGCTAATATAAAAAATAGATCCTAAGTACGCTGCCTGAGTGTCTTACAAGTTACAACAAGCCTCAAAAAATTCTTTTGACGAGCTTAGCTTCACAACTCAAGGACTAAATTTGACATGTAGGCTATTTACAACATATATTTCAACAGTATGATGTATAAGATCAGGTCACTAAAGTATTTTAACAATCATACTCCAAAATGATATGATAAAGGCATTATGGTCGCTTCCAGAAAATTTTAGGATTAGCAAACCTTTCTTTGAGGTAGTTAATTGTGTCGAATGACTTTTGGCAACAAAAGAAAGCATAATGTGCCTAAAAGTGCTGAAATCATTTGTTGTTTTCCAAAAGGAAATGCACAAATCTTCTCAAAAGATGTCATAGTCCAGGCACCAGAAACACCAGTTCATTAGGCTCATAACAGAATATACTATCTCAATTCGGATCAAACTCCTCGAAAATGACTTAGTCATTGAAGAATCTTTAGATACAGATACACAATAACAAATTAAGGACATTTCAAACCATCCTACGTAAGAATAACGTCATAAAGGAGCCAACTCATAAAGCAAGGCCTTACAGGTCCTTAAAGGAGCTTGATGAAGAAAGGGTTTGAGAATTGAGTGCTCTTGCAATATTTTAGCTTTTATCCTCTGAAACAATAGACCAATTCACCATAAGATTGGGCCACCTATGGTGGCTGCATGTCACTCATAAAGGCCAATGCAGTTCAATTTATGTCCATTCTACCATCAGCTTACTGCAAATGGAAGCATTAGTGAAGGCAGAGTCATTTGAACCTACTTTCCATCAGTTCACTCCAGGCCAAAGGTTTAGGTTGTTAAGCGAAGACTTAAAGCTCATTTCTAATTCTGCAGTAAAATCCACTGCAAAATGACCTTTAGAAGGAAAATGGAGATTCTTATACCCATATATCTCTAGTCAAGGTACCAACTAATGGAAGCATGAACCTCAGATAAATGTTTTTGCCACTCTAGCTCTGAAATGTGGATGCCTCGTGTAATTTCCAATAAAAGAAACCACCAACTTAGACATACCAATCTTAAAACAGTTTGAGAAAAAAATTCCTTCATTTGACCCGTTCCATTAGTTTCAAAAATATAAAGTACTTTTGATATGACCTCCCCTCCTTTAGGGTCCTTATTCTCTTCTAAAGACTTCTGGGAGAACATACCAATTGGACTTCTTATTAGAGATTCCACAACGAATATAGAAAATGGACATCTTTTTGCGCGTCGTCTTTTGGATGAAAGCTCAATGGCAGTCCAAATGAACCCTGCCAGCCCATCAGAACTCCAAACCCAAGAATATAGTTCTTCTTAGAACAAAATTGCATGCACGTTTTGACTTCAGACTAGACCAAGGAGAACAACTCTTGTCAATATTATCAAACATTTCAAAGTTAACATCTAAAATGGAAAAGAACAGAACATTTACTATCACAATATGTTAATTGGTTTCATAAATATGAACAAGACACACCTCCACACCATCAATCTTACTGGAGTATCTCTTTCCATGCAACAGTTTTATTTGATATCCTCTTTTCTGGAAACTCTCCCATACAATATCTGCAGTTTGCCCACTACATGAATGCCCATCTGTAGAACTGATCTGTTGAAGGCAGAGAGAAGGAAATTATTATTAATCCAAAGCTAGAGATGAAATAAAAATCTATTCAACATGTTACAAAACAAAAAAACAAAAAAATAAAATAAAATCTTTGTACTCACCGTAAATAATGGCCCGTTAAGGCCTTCATGAATTTCCATTTTGTAAGTGATTCCATTTTGGGTCCTTAGAGCATTGTATCCAATAGGATAAGGATAGCGGTCTTTGCCCTGCAAGTCAAAAAAAGCCAAATTAAGTGATACTGGAATATCTCTTACATGGTACGTTATATAGAGACAACTGTAAATCTGTGTGTTATGCTTTCTTGATGATATTTAGAGCAGAAGTTTCAAGCAACATTGTAATCTATACGAAAACGAGACAACCAAACTCTGCCTTTGGGCTCCTAAATAAAGATATACTATCTCTAACACATATAAAAGATAAAATGGACCAACATAGATCGACATACTATGCTGAACAGGCAATAAAATTCTGCTAAAACCGTATACCTGTACACCAAATGAGGATACTCATCTTACATCTATTGTGGACGCAAGTCATTTTCCATTCCAGTCATACTCTGTACTTGCTCATACTAACATTTAAACATTATTTCCACAGTGATACCGATAAAAATCACCAAACACTCCTTCCCGATGCCTCACCTCATCCTACACCATTGTCACATTCCAGTAATGCTATATCCAATCAAACATCAGGAAATGACTTAAGAAATGATATTTGACTTAGGGAACATTTTTCATCACATCAAACAGCACCCAGATCAATACTAGAAATGGTCATACTGAGACTTGAACCACAATCGCAATGTTTCTCGATTTCTCTTTTGCCTATAAGTGATCCATGATTTCCCTCAAAATTGATTCCCAAATATTACATGACTGGAAAGCATAAATCTTCAACTTAAGCTCCGAAGATCTACCATAAATTTAAAAATCACTAGAATTTCTCGGCACATTTTGCTAGTATAGAATACTTAGTTTAACTTGTCAATGTACAGCATTTGACACAGTTCAGGTAAGATAAACTTAAGATAGCGTAGAGCATTGGGCTGCAGCTGGTCATCCATAATCAATCAAAACATGGAGCTTTTACTTAACAGAATAAACAAATCCATTTCACATTGATATTAGCGCAAAAGCTTAGCTCATTAGTTTTCAGATAGGCAAGAAATCCGGGAAAAAAACTCATGTAACACCAATTAATGCTTCAAAAGCTCCAAAATTAAAATATAAGCTACATCATTGAGCTGAATAGTTCATCAGTTGATCTATAAATAGAATTTCCGATTCAAAATACTTGAGATAAGAATGTATGCACTTATACATATAGTAAAAAGAAAAGAGTTTAATTTCTATGTGCGGACGGTATAAGAATTATATACACGATCAAGTCACTTAAAAGTAACTGTAGATAACTCTATTTAATAGCATTGATTGCTAACCTAGAGTAAAAGATAAGTAGGCTGTTATAACATGTTAAATTCCGCTAATTCATTAGTATAACTTAAATCCGAAAAAAATAAAACAAGTTGTTCGATCGAAAAGGGATTCACAAATTCGAAACAATCTATAGAAATAACAGAGATGAAATTGTTATACCCTAGAGGAGCTCCAGTATTTCTTATCCCATTGACCAGTGTAAAGCTTGCCGATTGATAATATCTCCAACCCGTCTGATTTCTCCGAGTTACTCTTCGCCATTGAGATTCTCTCACGCACACACACCGTCTCTCTTTCTCTTTGTCTCTCTAGAATTTTTTGGCGAGAGAAGTTGCAGGAGAAAACCGAGGGGCCAGGGAAAGAGGAGACTTGAAATGGCGGGAATGGAATTCACAACTATCTTGCTCCCTCCTAAATTTCGTGCTCCTCAATTTTTTTTGTTATTTCCCCTTTAAGACATAATTTGGTATTAGCACATGTGGTATTTGGTTTAAAGTTTTAAAAAAATATTAAAAATTTGGTATTTAAAAAATAGTATTGAAATATTGATATGGTACACGAAACATATACGAAGTTACATAATATTTTTTTTTGTCATTCATAATGAGGCTGGCACTAAAGCCCTGAACTCCTTTAGGAAAATAGAGGAACAAGTTAGGCCGCAGATTTTGACTCTTATACTTCAAGCTGTCAAGAAAGTTAATGTAGTGTTTCTATAATTTTAGGGTATTTTTTTTACTCGTGTATTAATGTTGCATCTGTTGGATTAGTCCTTATTGTATTCTCTAATGTTAACAAGATATTTTTAATGATCAAATTTATTTTTTTATGTATTTTTTTTCTCTCTATGGGTTAATACCTGCTAATTTTGGACAAAAATTTTGTCAAAGGTTAGGTAAACTTAGAACGATTTTATTTTTGTATTTGTGACTACTTTCATTAAGAATATAACAGTCTATGACTCTATGCACTAGGTAATATTCAAATCGAACAAATCGAAGTTACTGTACCGAATAAACCGAAACCGAAAGGAGAAAAGCCAAACCATAGCGAATCTAATTAGGTACGGTATTGGTATAACATTTTAAGAAATCGAATAACAAAAATACCCAATCAAAATATCCAAATACCGTATCGTACCAACCGACAATACCCTACTCGCACGTATTAAAGTGACAGTTTTGGTCCCTAAAATCGACACTTGTTTTGGCATTGCCCCTGCTTTTTCTATAGTTTGAAAAAACATTAACTTTTATAGTTCATGATCCAGTGACACAGAAGGAAAAAGGGTGGTCAAATTTCGCCCATATACTATCCGAAATTGAGCAATTCCATAATTCATTAAAAAATTTATCTAATATTATCCTCATTTTAGGAAAAGAACCCAGTTTTGTTGTTATTTGTATTTTATGCCTCTTACAATTTATAATGTTAAAATATAATCTTTTTAAATCTCTTATATGTAACAGACAGATTTCTTACGTGTAAAAATAAATTTTTCATGTGTAAAAAAGTAATTGAATCATAAAATTAAACATAAATTTATAAAGAGTCACAAAATCAACTTACCCAGCTTTTGCGATTCACCTTTTCAAGGACAAATACGGAATTTCCTAATGACAAGGCCACAAGGGTGTCATGGACGTCCGAGTAGATACTGTTACTACTATACTTTGATTAGATATGTCAGATGATAAATTGAATAATTTTTAATAGCCTTTTCCCTAAACTTAATTAAGTTTTTTCCCATGAATACTTTAATAGGTCGAAATGAGTTAATAGACATTTTTTGGTTTTCTTTTAGTTCACCCTAGAGGTTCCGAGAAATCAAAGATCCAAAATTTGACCACTTGTTTCTCAATTAAATAAATTTGTCCAAATCAATATATATTCAGATTATAGTCTTAAAAGTATTTATGAATTAAGGATTTATCTCTATTTATCTTTTGTTATGATCGAAATAATCAGGTGCTATGTGAAAACTAACAAAGCATACCGATGATAAGATGAGCAATCCGCTATAAAAAAATATATAAAAAAAAATCAAAAGAATAACCTCACAAAGAGACACACGCAAATAGCAGAAAAATACTTGTTTTACAAATTTTCTCCCTAAACAAGATTCTCAAATCCCTTGGGACTATATTGTGTATGCAACCAAGTGAGAAGAAATGAAGCTCAATTTTGAATGATTGCATATAGATGTTCATAACACGCAGTGTAAGACAATAATAATCCTAAGCATAACTTTTCGTGTTTGAAATTTATTTACATGTCAAAAATCGGATTTGAGATGTACATGGTGAAGAGAGTCTCATTTCAAAATTCTTCGATAGTGCGAAGACTCTATGCCTATCCACACCGAGACCGATCTTTGCTATCAACTCTTTGACCAATAAAATCAGCGAACAAATTGGACAAAATATTGTGCTAGAATTTTTCTCAAAAATCCCAACTCAATGATAGAAGAGCAAGAAACACTTTTATTGTAATTGTATTTTCTCTCTTGGCTTTGTATTGTATTCTAATTTGACAAAGTGAATATTTTTCTCAAGACTTAAAACCGGCAAATTTTCTCCATCACCCTTTATATAGCATCAACTATAAAAAAAATTCCTATTTGATTGAGGTAATGATTTATTTGGGTTGCAAATTTAATTTTAAAATTAAACTTTACCATAATATTTTATTGGAAAATATCAAATTCCCTTCTAAAGGGATTAACGATGTAACCGTCATTTTTAATCCAATTCAAACTTGTATTCTAACTTAGAAATATTTTCCTATAATAAAATTTAAATCCCACTCCAATGGAATGAATCTGCCGAGCGTCTTTTATGGACTTTGATAAATCCAATTCTAAATTGGATTTGATTCATAAGTCTTTCATTAATATTTTATATACATACTTTATATAAATAAATATTAATTATATATATATCATATATATATATATTTTAACTAAAAGATAATTTCATTTTTGTTCCAAATAAAAAACTTCAATTTGTTCACAATATTAATTATATCCTTTGTGCTAGCAAAGAATATAATAATATTTCATTTGGACTATAACTTTATTTATTTGACTAATTAAATTCTTTAATTTAATTATCAAATAATAAAGTAACTAATCCTTTAGCAAAGATTAGAACACTCTTTAGTGAGCGACCCCAGAGGTTCAATACTAAGCCGGTAGTAAATTGATCACAACAATATACTAATCAAGGGTGGCGTCTAGAAACACTCTTTAACGACCGGATAGCATGAAATATACAATTTACTCTCAAGAACCAGTAGAAGAATAATGTAGTAATTCCTTCTGCCCTTATAGCTCTGAGTCATCCTAGGATATGGTTCAACTGTCAAATCATAATAGGCAACCAACTGTGTTCATGTCAAATATAATCGACCATTGAATGACCTAAGAAACACTTTTCTTCCTTTTCATTCAATTGTCCTGGCCAAGGTCTTAATTTGGTTGTTTATAATTCATGATAACATGGAGCTTAAACTCATTACCAAGAGTCGACAGATTCCATCTTGATCAATTACTAATTCTACAAGTATTTAATCGTACTCAATATCCTTTCAACTATCGCCCTAGGGCCATAGGTGTAGTATCAAAGCACAATAAATAACTTATCAATTACTATGATGATCTCAGGTCAAAGGAAATTCTTACATCACATTCTTCAAGAGAATATCCTGTTGAAAGTTTATTGTAATTCTAACAATCGGAATTATCCAATGAGTCGGTTCAATGATCATATCTCTATATGCATCATCTATCTATGTGATTTAGTTAAAGAGATCAACTAATCTTTATCCCATAAAGACAATCACATAAATATTGATCTATCCGGATTATTAATATCCAAATTAATAATCTTACGATCAAGAACAAATTTAGATTAAATTATAAGAAACTTTACTCTCATTATCATGATCTCTATCACAATGTCAAGTCTCAAAATTTAATCAAGGACCCTATCAAATTAATCAAGTAATTAATAATAACTATGATAAAAGAATATCAAATGCCATATATTTCTATATCAAATTTCGTTCACAAATATATGTTTAAATCATCATATACGAGATTTGATCTACGGCATAACTATTATATCCCTAACAAATTTATGAGAGTCCAAAACCATTTCCTCCGTGAAAAGGATTCGCAGAATATGGAGGATTATATTTGTAATACCCCAATATTTTAAGTGAGGATATATATATTGGACATTTAGAAAATAATTTAAGTCCAAAACAAAGAGAAAAAAAATAAAGGAACAAATTGAACTAATAAAACAAAAAAGAAGAAAACCTAGTCAAACTAAAACTAAAAAGGGATTTGAGTCCTTCACATAGTAGGATTTAAAAAAATAAATAAATAAATAAATAAATAAATAAATAAATATATATATATATATATATATATATATATATATAACAAACAAAAGGGGGGGCTGCAACGATAACAGAAGCAAAACACAGAGAAAGAAAAAGAGGAAAAGAAAGAAGGAAAAAAG
This sequence comes from Nicotiana obtusifolia, assembly GCA_002018475.1. NCBI lineage: Eukaryota > Viridiplantae > Streptophyta > Magnoliopsida > Solanales > Solanaceae > Nicotiana > Nicotiana obtusifolia. Next base: position 2,651 of record MCJB01010709.1, on the reverse strand, counting down.
AAAAAAAAGAAAGAAAGAAAGGGAAAGGAAGGGGGAAAAGGAACTGCTACGGCAAAACAGAAGGAACGAGTAGTAGGATTTAACTGCTCTTTATTTTGGATAGCTTCTCATTGGAATTTTGTGGAGAAAAAGGCATAAAAACTAAAAAATTTCTGGTGTATTTTCGTGATAAACTCCAGGTATTTCATGTATCCTTTCTCCTTTAGAAACAGAAGTAGCTTTAAATACATAATTCCACGCATGACTGAGTAAATATAGGTTAAATTAGATTTCGAGTTTTAACGAGAAGGTTAGGAGATTGGAAAAAATCCATAAGACTTTCCATGAATTACAGAGTATATTATATCGGAAAAATTCATAGATTTTGGATTAGTTGAATTTCTCATAGAATGGATAAATATAATTTGGCAAATTGATGGTCAAATATGAAACTTTGAGAGTTGCGTATTCTAAATTAGTTATGGATTAGTCTAAACAAGGAAGTTAACATTAGATTACTATGATGTGATTATAGACCGATCGAAGGAAGTCCTACATATTGCTTGAGGTGACGCGTTTGGGTAATTCGGCACGAGTACTGTGAGTAGTAATCTTACCGCAATTTGTGTTTTTCATAACTTGCATGATTTACACATGATTTTTAATATGAATATGTTACCAATTATTTTGAGTTGCACGTGGGACAAGTCTTTTACTCGATATGAAACCGAAATAGTTATTTGAGACGAGTACCAAGATGATTTTTTTTTCGACAAATGGCATCTTGGTGTACCAAGGAGAGAAACAAGACACTATTTTCTATCACACAAAAGTGCTCGAGTTTGAGTATCTCTTAACAAATGGCATATTGATGGACTGCTAGACACAGCAAGGATTGATTGACAGCACAACTGAATTTATTGATGACAAAAGGCAAACTTGTTTTTTTAATCATGTGATATCATCTTATAGTTCTTGCAATTAGGGTGCAGCAGAATGTGTCATATCTCTCACATTACATTTATCGTCACTCTATTTTTGCCATCTGAAACCTTAGTAAAATAGAGGTAATGGGTTGAGATTTATATTTTCTCTGGCATCTGAAATCTTATTAAACATGAAGGCGATGAGTTGGAGACTAATATTCAACTGGCTTTCAGATGAGAAATGAGTTATCTAAACTATCAAGGTAAAACAAGGACTAAAATGCTACTATATTGGAAAATTGTTTCTTTCTATAAAGATGAATAGTTCAACTAAATTACTGTGGGCATGTTATATCAGAGCTACAGTTTTGTCCTTAAGCCACTTTGTCTTGCCCCTGCATCCATTGACCCTCACTGAGCCATACATTCTACTAGCTGTAGCTTGCTTTGCTCCCTGCTATTCTATCCCTTGTTCTGATGTATAATTAGTCGGTTTGACCAACAAAAGATAAAGTAGTTGGTATCTATTTGTGTCTTGACCTCTTGTTCTAGTGGAAATCCTAAAGAAAGTCCATCTTCTTGCTAACTGAACCCTGCATGCAGGATGGAATTGCAACATTAGGCTGCTTCAATTCTTATATACCTGTTTAGTCTGTTACATTGATGCTAGAATGGATCAATAAATCTGATAGGCAGTTTTAGATCTCTAGAAAATTATGAGAGATGACCTTGTCAGTAGAAAAATAAACATTTCTGGGAGATTATGAAACATAGACACGAATGGTTGCATTAGGTAGGCTGTCTACAGTACATCCCTTGGGGTGCGCCCATTCCTCGGAACCCTACGTGAACGTGAACGCGGAATGCCTTGTACACCGGCCTGTCCAATTATGAAACATAGACACGAAAGGTTGCATTAGGTAGGCTGTCTACAGTACATCCCTTGGGGTGCGCCCTGTTGGGAATAAACCCCCTATAGAAATAATATTCACAGTAATAAAAGCGGAATAATAACGTAGCACCGAGATACGGTAATTAACAAGAATAAAAGAGTGACAATGACACCAAGATTTTTACGTGGAAAACCCTTCTGAATAAGGGAAAAAACCACGGCCCGAGATGAGCAACTGATATCACTATAGCAAGGAATTTTACACTTTGTAGATCCGAGTAAAATACTCCAAAGACCACAACAACGCTCAAAAGAAACAACCCTCTTTTGATATTCTCACTGTGAGCACGTGATTTTTACCATACCCGAATTACTTTCATAAAAATCATCAAATAATTTTTAATTAAGTATTAGCCATTTTAAGAATTTTATTAGGTTAAATATTAATTGATAAAATACTTTAAAATATGTAGGCATGGCATTTAGTTTTGTTTTGCATTTTTAGGATTAAGTTAAGGTTTGGTTGTTTTTATAAAATTGAGAAAAATCATTAAAAATATAGTTTATTTTTATACTTTTCTAGTTTAATATTTAGTTCCTAGAAGTTAGCTTTGTAAATATTTATTTTAGCCAATTAAGAAGGAATTAGGAGTAAGTAATGAACAAAAATAGAAAAGAAGAGAAAAATAATTGGGCTGATCTGGGATTAAAACCAGCCCAATGCCTCCTTGGCAGCCCAAAATCGCCCCTCTCTTAAAAGCCAAACGACACCGTTTCAGATTCCGACAAGGTCATCTGAGCCGTTAATCTTGATCAAATCCAACGGCCCAGAACCCCTCCTTCCATCCACTATA
>MCJB01010698.1:137459-268404 GCA_002018475.1 Nicotiana obtusifolia | reverse complement strand
CTCCTTCTGAGTCGCGGCTGATGTTTTCGATGTCTATTTCGGCCTTGTGCATCCTGCGATCCAGGTCCTCCAACCTTTGCACTAGGCTGGTCTGTAGGTCAGGCACAGTTTCCACAATGGGCCGCAGTGCGTCAACCGTCTGTTCGAGGACAGTGATTCTATCCCCGTAATTCACCATGGTCAGAAATGGTGCAATGGCAGTGTTTCCCTCGTCCGATGTTTTTTGAGCCTAGGCTCTGATACCAACTGTTACGCGACGCCTTCCTGAAGTTCCTTGGAAGGGCAACGTAAGGCTAGGCAACCGATGACTGTCCGATTACCGTCCGCCAACTGAGGTCCCCTCCGCACGCTAGACTAGATTGTCAGTGCCGTGCGGGAAAACCAAGATCGTAGGCAACGAGAGAATTGAAAGCTTGTAGAGAGAATTGAGAAAATAGTTTGCTTGCATAAATGAAAGGCTATTACAAAAGCTACGCGGTGTCGAGGGGGTGCGACACCAGTACAGAGAATTGATTGCTTGTTTGAAAGTTTGAATGCTTATACCCCCCTAATAATGCTTAAAATAAAAAAACCAAAGTTACAGGAGTAGGCCTAAGAAAGCTGTAAAATCATACTGAAATAAAGTAAAGTAAATCTATTCTATATTTACAAAGAAAAGGTCTTAGTTTTCTACAAGGTAGAAACTAGCCCGTCAGCAGCAACTTGTGTCATTCGGCTCAGGGTCCGCGCGCGGCGTTGTCTGCGCGCGCGGCGCTGTTGGCATCTGCCTGTGGCTGGCATTGGCGCTGGCTGTCAGTGGGGCGACAGAGGCGCTTGCGCGCATGTCACTTGGAGCGGCCAAGACCACGGGGCCGACCGTGGCGCTAGGCGTTGGGAGGCTTGCCGGGACGCCACGGGGCGCGTCCAAGGGGTCATGGGGCATGGCTGGAAAGCCGCCCATGACAATACACGTGAATACATGCGTGTACAGCTGGATTGCCCTGATTTTAGGTGCTTTTCGTTGTTGTATTCATAAATACAGCGAATACACTATCGTATCAACTGATAGTAGCTATAGAAAGTTAATAGCCACTAAACAATAGTGATTTCTGAAAATTCCTCTACTTGAAATAGCCACCACAGTAAAAACTGAACCATACAAGTTTCTGATTTTTTTTTTTATCCCTTTTTTTGTGTGTGTGTATTTCTCATGTTTTCATCTCTTTATAATGTCAATTTTTTATTTTAAGTAAAAAAAAAAAAAAAAGACGGCACTCAGTGAAAAAATTTTCAAGTAAAAACAATGATTGTAGTGTGATAGAAAAAATCTCTTCGTTCTTAATGAATCTCTCATTTTTGAGTCTTGTGAATAAAACAATCCTAATAGAAAATGTTTCCCATAATGTACCTAACACAGCCACAACCCTTAATTTTAATATATGAAGTAGGAATATTATATATTGTATCTCATACGACCTATAATCTCCAACACTATTTTTAGTTGCTATACGCTAATCGCTACTACAATATTTGGCTTTATTTAAGCATGGAAAATTCATGGCACCTAATTCTCCTCATCCTCCCCACAAGGATTTATGGAAGTTGAGGTTGTTTGGTGACTATAATGGACTTTCGATGCTAGAGATTATGTAATAAAACTATAGATAATCTAAAAATATTGTGCATTAGTGAGATCTTTGTTAGCTTTAAAGTTTCACGTATTGATTTTGATAATAACAAACCAATATAATTATTAATCAAAGAGTATTTACTTGTGATAAACTTATTCTCGTGCAAGTTTAAGGAAAAAGAAGGTGGTAAAGATCCCAATCAAATATGGTAAAGAGAATATCATGTGATGACTATGAGACAAAATAATCGAGGAAGATTATCTTAAGAGATTTAATCTCCAAGCGTCATAGAAGAAATCATATTTGAAAGTCAAAATTCAAATATTGAATGGTTTATTACAATACCATAAGAAGACTCTACGGAAATTATGGAAGGAAAGTTCTTCGATATCTTGAACGAAAGATTGTTAAAATCCTAGAGAAAATCTATTATTTCGTGGAAGGAAGATACTATATGGAAAAAATACTACAAGGCCAGGGAAGTATACATTTTCTATGGAAATAAAATAATTATGGAAAGAGATTATTTTCCAAAACTAAGAAAGAAATATTTTTCATATATTTTGAGATCTGTTCAAAATGAAATTATTTCCATAACCGTGGAGATAATAAATGATTACTGACATCTTTATACTGAAAAACCTCAAAATTATTATATGAAGAAGAATTTGAAAAAAGCTCCATACAAATATGGAAAAAAAGATAATTGTGTTATGAAGCCATGGAAAAATAAATGAAAATGAGATATTCTATAAAGGAAGAACATTACAACGACTTGTTGGAAGAAAAAGAGGAATATTTTGTTGAAGAATTTTTTAAGTAAGAAAACGTGGTTGCATTGGAAATTTGGACGGCATCATGTCCTGAGTTATAAAAGAAAAAAAGATCAAGGAAGATACGGCAGCACCTATTCTCAGAAGAAGGAAGGAAAATTATGTGATACATGTCTACGCTCTGTGAATCGTGAAAAGATGGATTGTTATGGAAAGTGATTCTTTAATTATATGTGGGTTCATCGAGTACAAACAAATAGGTCCAAGATCAAGTGTTGTGCGTTGAAAAATGAAGACTTCCAAATAATCAAAATTCTACACGAAAAGCTGAAGACTCAAAATATGATATGCAAATTTATTCTATTCCGGGAAAAGATTTGAGATACACTGAAAGAATGAGAAGGGAGGAAATAAGCGAAAATACAAGGGAAAGATTATTAAGGAAGAAGTTGTAAATTGTAATCAATATTCTTACACCATTCAATCAAGGTGTCAGATAAGAAAAGAAAATCATTCAATTGAAGATTGAAAAGATACTCATCAATTTACCATATTCAAAGGAAAGCATCAACATTAAGAAAAATTCATATACTGTCCATATTCATACAAGTGTTGGAGTTGCGAATTATAGAAACAAATAAAGGTGCAACAGTCAAATTTCCTTGGGTTATGCAATAGCCATAACAAGTTGAAAGGGCTATAAATATACGAGCTCTATGTAGGAAGAAAGCACGCAGCCTTCTATACAATTGTCTACTCAAATACAAGTTCTTTATTCTACTCTTAACAAGCACTGTAATTCACTTTTGGTGGATTTACTGTTGATAGAAAAAAGTGAAGAGAGACAGAAAAATATTGGAGAGGCAGTGTGTCATGAGAGGTTGTTTCATTGTTCGTTTCTTTAGTGGGCGAGTGAAATCCAAAGGGTCTTTGTTGGCTAGCAACTAAAAACCAACTCTTATTCGATGTTGGCGAGCGAGTGAAAACCAACCTTGTAAACGTTGGTGGTGAACGTTGAAAATCACACAAACTGTACTCAATCCAAAGTACAAAGAGCTAAAGAGATAACCCTCTTTAACCCAAAGGGACTGGATTAGAATACCACATTGGCTCCGAACCAGAATAAAATTTCCAGCGTCATTTACTTTATTGCTCCCGTATTTATTATACACCATTATTGTTTATTGAGATTAGTATTTGTTTAAATCGAAGTACTAACAGTATTGTGCAAGTTATCTCCGTGCTAGTCGACTAATTCTGAAGAGCAATCGACTAAAAATTTTAAAAAGATTACAATTCACCTCCTAGTACTTCCAATTTGACCTGAAGTTTGACTATGACCATAAGCCAATGAACCAAAATGAATTATTCTTTTAGTTAACACCTTTAAAACGTTGTTTGTAAGTTGACATGTAGAGGAGGTGCGGGGGTGACACATTTTGAATAGCAAAATAGACATGCGATACGTACGTTAACTTCCTAATATCGCGTGATTTATTAGCCTATACAATATCACAGATAATTGAGGCTTTACTCGTTAAGTGCCCATTTGACTAAACCATTATATCATATGATTGTGAAATACTATGAATAATGTGATATCTAATTTTGGAAGCCATGTATGTGGAAAAATGATCATATACTTGATTTACAAGTTACATAAATGATGCATTGAGTTTCCTATAATTATATACGTCGTATACAAATAATACATAATTAATTGCTCAAATTATGTAAAGTTTTATGAAAAATAAATTACAAGCGGTAACAGCAAATTACGACCAAGTAAGGAGTTTTATTTTTTTTTCTCAAAGTTTTGTAGAGAAGTTCGATTAGTAATTCAAAGCTTTACATTATTAAAATAAATAATTTATCAAATGTAGACCCAAAGTATTTTCTTTTTATGTGGTTTATCTAATTTTTTTATGTATGAAAAATAGACTAGCTAGTGCTTATTATCTTTTAAGAATTAATACCCTAAATCTCCCTTGTATTATTCAAACTTTTGTTAATTTTATATTTTAATTATTCCGTATTGTCAAAACCCCCTTCATATTAAAAATCTCTTATTGGATTGTTTGAGATGCGTTTGGTACACTCTTAATTAATAAAAAAATTGTCACGTAGCACAGACATGTGGCTATTTAACTACCTAACCATGCCTAATGTAAGAACCTGTTTAATATTTTTTTACTAATTTATTTTTTTCTTTTCTTTTTTCTTATCTAGCCTCACGTTTCGCAGCAACGAACATGAGTTGGTAGACGATTTTTTCAAGACAACGTTTTCTCCTTTCTTCTATTTCCTTTTCTTCTTGCTCACCTTTCCTCTACCTTACATACAAATCACTCAATTAAGAAAAAGTAAATCTTTTAAAAAATAAATGAAGGTCTCTAAAGATTTTTTTTTTGTGAAATCTCATACATCACAAGAATATACTATTCAAATTGATAAAAGTTATGAATAGCAAAAAATGCAACCAAGTTCTTTAAGTTTATTTTGAGCGCAACAAATATAAGAGTTATATCATACTCAACTAGCAAATTATAAGAAGAACAATTTAGAATTGCAATTAAAGAAAGAAATTAATCTCAAATCCTCATTAAAGGCCAATGAGAAGCGATCACGAGGATTTCATCCTAGAGACATTATGAAGGAGCACGACCAAAACTATTCATCAATTTAAGAGATTTGAAGAGTAAAACAATAAAGGGGCAAAATAATTTCAGAAGAAATAAGAGATTGAACTTTTTTTTTTACAAGCGACTCATCTGAAAAATGAAGGAAAAAGAAGAAGAAGAAAGCATATAACATAAAGAAAATAAAAATATTCAAATTTTTAAAAGAGGTCAGGCAAATTAGCCATTACACACGGTCATATCAGATTATTTTGATTGCTTTTTCTCAGTAGTCTCGCAAATAATATGATTAGGGGGCTTTGGAGGTACTAACTATACTTAAAGTAGGAAAAGATAAAAGTTGAACAGCCTAAAGGGTTGTTTGGTAGAATGATGGGATATTCCATGAGATTAGTCATCTCATTTTCTACATGAGATAATTAATTCTACTATTTTAGTGTAAAAGCTATCCCGAATTAGCTAATAACCCAAAACAAACACGATAAAGTTAATCCCAAATTTTATCTCGGGATTATTATTCTATCCCCTGTGCCAAATGACCCCTAAGGATATTTTTGGGTATTAACTCTTTTTTTTTTTTTTTTTTAAAACTATATTGAGTTACAAGTGAAAAATGTGGATGTTGTGAGTTTTTGCCAATATTGTCCCTTATTTTTTAGGATAGGTCTATTTTAGTCCCTTAAATATGACCTTGAACATCTTTAATTCTTTAAATATGTCAATGTAGAGCATCTTTAGTCTCAGTGACAGAATTTATCTAAAAACTAATAACACTACCTCGTGTTACTCACGTGACACTATAAGAAGAAGATCAACAGTAAAAGAAAAAGCCTTTCCCATTTGCTCCAATTCATTCACGAAAAAAGAGCTTCTTCAATATCCTTACTTCCTTGAAGAAAAGCCATTCCTTTAGTTGTTCCAAAATGAAAAGAGAGATTGTGTCAAACTCTCCGGGCAATAATTTAAAGCTAAACAGGACAAGAAAATATTCTCATTTTTTCTTTATTTGAAAAATAATCTTCTTTGATTTCTGACCAGTTTTCAAGAAATTGTGTTTAGTTCAATTTTTTTTTATATCTTCCAAAATTTCTTAAAATGTCTCACACAGAGAACACAAAAAAGTAAAATTACAAAATCGTAGTTTCAAAATGCAATCACAATGGTGAGCAAAAACAAATTCGGTTATGAAATATGGAGATCAAAATCAATTTTCAAAATGTAGAAACCAAAACTAAATTTCAAGATCAATTATAGGGTTAGTTTCGGTACTCACTGTCTTTTTAATTTACTTATCGAAAATATTTTATAAAGCAACACTCACTAATAGTATAGAGCTGATAAATTTAAGATTTTAACGTTGAAACTTTTACTATTAAAATTTTCGGTTAATTTTTCCAAAAAGAAAGTTAAAATTTTAAAGAAATAGAGCTGCCAGGATCACTTCTAGGCATGTTATTGAGCAAATGAATAACCAGATCATATTATTACTTTTAGCCCGCGCCAAAAATTATTTACATCTCGTAGCCGAAAAAATATATAAAATTTGTATAATTTTTGTATATTAACATACAAAACGTATATATATAAAAATAATATATAAATTATATATATTTTGCCTATTATTTTTACAGCAGCTATACAGTGTCATTTTCTCGTTGAAAACTGGCAAAAAAAGGGATATTTTTAAGGTTAAAATTTTAGGAGACATTATCTAAATATGAAGAATTAAAGTGATAATTTGCGATATTCAATAAAAGTAGAGGAAACGTTTTGCTTCGGAGCACAAAATTTGCTTCATGAATTAGAGTTGGTTAACACCGTTAATTTTTTAATACAATCTGTCAGTGAAACTAAAGGTGCCCTACTTTAACATACTTAAATATGTTCAGAATTATATTTAAGAGACAAAAATAAACCTTCCACCAGAGATAAGGCACAATATTGGTCAAAAACTCTGTATGTTGTACTTTAATTTTTATTTTTTGGGCAGCTTTTGAAATCGAGTCCTGGCGCCATTGCCACTCCTCACTCCTTCACAACCCACAAAGAGAAAAGTCAATTCCGATGTTATTCCTCTCTCCAAAACCCTAACCCTTCAAAAGTTTCTGAAGAAACATTAGAAAGGACCAAAAACCCTAGATTTAACAAGCCAATATGGAGTACGAAAAGAAAGTGGTATGCCCGGAGAACGAAGAGTTGGCAGCGTACATGTGGAACAAGAAGCAAGAAATGGCTGAAAACCCCAAAGGGATTTCGGATAATATCTTAAAAACTCTTCACAAAGCCTATACCAATCTCTGCAATTCCAAGACCCCTATTAAGACTCTCAAAGAGTTTTCTGAGATCAAGTGAGTAGAATCTTTAAGTTAATATATAAGGTTTTTCGCGCTTAACTCATTATATATTTTAAGTTATGGGTTCATAAGTTAAAATTTATTGAAGTTTGAGTGGTTTTCACATATATATTTATGCTCCATGTAAAAAATACTGGTTTTATTGAACCCTTAAAAATCTATGCTACATCAGACACTTTGGGATAGTTATTTGACTTACTTTCAATTATAGGGGTGTTGGAAAATGGATTTTGAGGCAAATGAAAGGTTTTTTTGAAGCTGATGATCCTGGTGCTTCATCATCCGAGGAGAGTGATAACTCCGGTGAGAAAGGTAAATCTTGAATTACTCTTTTGTATCTAGTTTTTATTCTCTGCTTGTATCATTGTCTGATCACTGCACTACTTAGAGCAAAAAGGTGGAGTCTTTGTAGTACTAGTGGATTGTATAAAGGTGGAGTCCTTGTAGTGCTAGTGGACTAGTGGAGTATATATTGGCAGAATTAGGCTTATGTTCCTTTTGTCTTCTCAAATGCTTTTGCTTGTTTGGGTAGCTGATTTATTGATCACATGAGTTTTTTCAATACACTGATTGACCACAGATGCAGCTTATGAACTCAACAATTAAGTTAATGGCCAACTTAGCTTACATTTGTAATGCTCGATTACTAGACCCATTGATAATTGGACTAATTGATCGACTATCCGGGTGGTTTTCAGAAATAAGAACATCAATAATTGAGTAAAACATAAAATACAAACCTTTGTGTACGTGGATTTGAGTGGTATTTTGTTAATTAATTGTTTTATCCATCTTTTTTATATTCTGATGGAGGATATGGATGTTGGATCAATTGGAAGTTGCTAAATTCTTTCCCATATCTCCAGGGAAGAGAAATAAGGAAACAAAGCGATACATGCCTCAAAAGAATTCTGTGGCCTATGCCTTACTGATCACACTGTACAGGTGAATGGCTAATTCAATGCAGTCTGCTATGCTTCGTCCTCGTAAATTGTTGTTTCAGCAATGAAAATGTCATGATTCTAGGTGTACAACAAACGGTGAAAAATTTATGCATAAGCAGGAGCTTATTGATGCAACTGAAGCTAGTGGTCTTTCTCGTGCACCTGTTGGGTACGGCTGTCGCTGCTTAACCTGGTTCAGTGTTCAGTTTAATGTTCTCCCAGCAATTGTACTAAGTGAATTTTTGACTCTTTCGTCCATGATGTGTGCCATGCATTAGACCTGAGAAAGGAAAAGGAAAAGCTGCACAATTTGGCTCGCCAAGGGACTGGTACAGCGGATGGAGCTGCATGGGGAAGTTAATAGACAAAGGACTTGTTGCTAAGTCTAGCTGCCCTGCAAAGTATGCTTGCCATGTCTTTTATTTATGCTCTTTTTCCAGTTAACTGATATTCATACATTTCAAATAAATTTGGCCATTTCATTTCCTGCTAGATAGTTTTATGTGCATGTTAGGGAAATGTCAGCTTGCTTTTAAGATATGAAAGTTAAAAAGAACATATGGATTATCTCCCTCAGTTTGGATCTGTTGCACATAACCCCTTTGACTTTTAAGGTATACACAATCCTCCTCAAAGTTATGAGCTAAAGTATACTGGTTTGCTAAAGTGAGAAAATACCCCTATTTTCATTTTGTCTTCCAGAATTCTTGTTTTTTTTTTTGGCCTTCAATTTCCATTTTTCATTTTTCTGTCTTCTTCTTGCTGTTCCTGACCAAGCCAATGAAATACAAAGAGCGGTAGTTGGATGAAACTTATTATATTATTATTGTTGTTATTATTTACGTTCTTTTTCAACTGGCTTTATCATGCTAATTGACCCAAGGCGGGGTACTTCTGTAAAGAAAAAAAGGCTGAGAACTATATCTAGTCTTATTATAAGTGTGTCAGATACCTCTTGTTAGTTTGGAAAGAAAAACTAATTGTTCCACTTTTACTCCGCCACTTTTACTCCGCAAACTCCAAATTCGAGGGGCTAATCCGTATTTAATTCCAACATTACCTGACCTAAGTAGGATTAGTGACTAGTATTCTAGGCGTCAGTAACTTGCATATGGAAGGTGGTTTTTCATTGAACGGTAGATATGACTGGTTAAATGTTCAATCGATATAACTCTTATCCGTTTGACTTGAATCTGTATATTTATTGGAAGCTGATTTTGCCATTCTTCATATATATATATATATATATATATTTTTTTTTTTTCTTTTCTTTTTCTTTTCTTCATTTGAACTCCATTATCAATTGTTAAAGTGTTTTCTTCATTTCTAACATAGGGGTTTTTCTTGGTTATAGGGGTGGGGGTGAATGTCATTCCTAATGGTGAATCAGTTACAGGATTCATTAAAATGAGATATATCAAGATCTACCCTGCTAACTATGTAGATAATATAACGGAACTACTTTGCAGTCATCTGACAGGAACCACTATCTTATAAGCAGGGTAAATGATATTGTGCTTGAGTTGCTATGCAAGTGAATGAATCTTACTTTACATGCTTAACCAATTTCTTTTCCTGATCTTTAGACTTAGAGCTCGTTTGGCCATAAAAAAAAATTTCACTTTTTTTCGAGAAAATATTCACTTTTTTTCGAAATCAGTATTTGGCCATAATTTTTCAATTTTCACTTGACGATAAATTTCGGAATTTTTCGAAAATATGAAAAACTCTAAAATGTTGTTTTTCAAAATTTTCACTTAGATCACTCACAAAAATTCAAAAATAACCCAAAATTGTATTCATGTCTAAACACAACTTTAATTTTCAAATACCATTTTCACTTAAAAAAAATTTCACTTTTTTCCGGAATTTTACAATTCTTATGTCCAAACGCCCACTTAGTAATAAACCAGGCATCCTTTGTCAATACGTGCAGATATATGCTCACTGAAGAAGGCAAAGAGATTGCACGGGAATGTCTTTTGAGGTCAGGAATCGTTGATTCCAAAGAAACATCGGCATCTTTGACAGGATTTTCAGATTTGGATCAAAATGACAAGCTAAATAAGTCTTTGTCAACTATTAACTTATCAAGTACAGAAGTTCGACATACTACTTCAGTGAGAAAAAGGCCAGTGTCATCATCTCAATCGACTGGCAAACAGAAAATGAGCATTCCATCTGAATCTCTTGACAGGGTACTTTTTCTGTTTTAGATGTGCTACTTTGTATTCATGATTCTTAACTTGATAACAACAGTGTATAGTTTAATACCTCTTGTTAAATGTTAGCAATAATTCTCTTCCCTCAGAGCCTCACTTGTCATTTTTACTGCTGCCTTAATTGACGTCGAAAGCTTCAGAAAGTGCAAAGTTGTACTAATATTGGTATTCAATTGCCTATGCTGGCAGATTGCTTTTCTGACTTGTTTGATCACCGATGGACCAGTCATCATGGATACCCTGATTGCTTACTCTCTCATAAATTTTAAAAGAAATATCTCATTAAATAATAGAGTATTATGATTGAGCTTTGAATACGTTCCAAGACTATGTACGAAAACATTGAACTGTTCTTAATGGAATGGTTCAGCTTTGATGAGGCTCATGTTTATGGAGAATTACTGCTTCCTGTTATTGTGAGCAGAACTTCACTACAGAAAAGAGAAGGGGCGTACCTCTTAATAGCTCATTTTCTGAGACTGCATACTTAAAAGGCTCAAATAAAAATCGACCACCCTCTTCTGAAAAAAATGCCCCATCTCAACTACCTTATGATGCCTTGAGTCCCTAGATTCTCTTACATCTAGGTGTTTTGTTTAGCAGCAACCTGGACCTATTGCTTTCATCAATTTTCAAGATAAACATAAATATGTAAGCATCAAACCACTCTATTTAGTGCTTGCTAGTTGCCAAATCTGGTGCATATACTATGTGATTTTTATGCTCGGATGGCTGCAGCATCTTTGCCACTACCATATTGGATGAGGTGAAGCAATTCCTGTATCCTGCTACTTTTGAGTCTATCTGTGGCTATTGTTTGCTGCAGAAGCAGACGTGCTTGCAGTAAAAGTTGTTTTTTAGCATTTATCATCCAGAGATCTTTTTTTTTTTCCACTCAGGAATTTACTTTCGAATTCATTAAAGCATTCAAGCCTTATCATATTTTCACCGCATAGTTATGTCCTTCCACCTGATCAAGTCTTGACTTGTCGATGTCTTTAGTACTGATTTTTTCATTGAAACCGGAAACTGTCTAAACACAAGTTAATTTCTGAGATCTTAGTAAGATTCACCCAAATTTCTGTAGCATATTTATCTTAGACATAAAGCTAAGCAAATCTTGAGGTCCAATTTTTATGAGAGTCCTCATGCTTGATTATCAGTTTTTTGGGGGGGTGGGGGTGGGGGGGGTTGAAAGACAAAGGCTTTGTATTTGTCAGCATGCAGTCGGTGATATGACTTCTCTAGCTGCTGTTCTATTATCCACAACTATATGTTTTCCGGAACTTTATTAATTCCATTAAAAGTAGTTCCTTGAGAGCTACTTTAAGATGCTTCAAAGCTGTTCCATTTTCTTCTTTTAAGATTCTTTTTGAAGTAACTCTGGCATTTGTTAAACTTATCAATTACCAATTTATGCTTCTTTTTGTTTTGTGCATCTGATTCTTGTAGTTTGTTCGAATGGGCTTCTCCAAGGAACAAGTAATTCGGGCTTACTCTGAAGTGTTAGAAACATCACAGAGCAGAGATATATCATTAATCTGGCTGTCTGTTCTGTGTCGCCTTCGAGAAGATCAAGTTTATGGTTTGTTTTCTTACTTGTTTTAGATAGTTTCATGTAGATATATAGTTAGTACGAAGATTTAAGAATTCACAGTTTGATTGAAACAGTTGAAATTAAGCATTCTTTTGCATGACTTTAGTGACTGTCGATGGCCAGGTCAAGTTGGTACTTGCAGAATTGATGATAGACTATCCGAGACTACTTGCAATGGAACAGTAAATAGTGCAAAGCCTTCTCGTCTTGCTGATTTTGCAGATTGTTCGAATACTTTGAGAGCTTGTTCATCCAATGTAAGTTCAAAATTGACTTGCTACAGCACGAGCTTTTTTTATCTGAGTTCCTGACACATTAAGATGTATTGCTGTAGACTGACAGTGACGCATGGAAGAATTAAGTTCTCTTTTTCTAATATCTTTGTTCTATTGTGTGTTCAGCTAGTTGATGAGCAATTACCATGTCTGGAAACTAGATCCAATGTCTTGGTGGCGCCGCCATTGGCCTATGGAGAGCAATTTGAAGATGTTTATGAAGTAGTTTTGGTATTAGATGATCGGGAACAGTTTACTTCTCGAGGGTAAGCAAGCGCTTTGTTCATTTCTGAAAATAAATTTAGTTAGTTAAGTACCAGTATTACTTTGACACTCAAGGGTGTGGCCTAGTGGTCAATCAAAGGTTCATACCTTGGAGACCAAGGTTTAAACCCCAGCAGATAGCCGATGGAATAATCGCAGTACATGCAAATTGGCCCCACATCGCCGTTATTTAAAAAAGATATACCAGTATTATTCTGATGGTTTGTCCACTATCCAAACACTACTACAATCTATTTCTGTTTCTCATGGATAAGTATGAAGATGAGACTGTGACTTAGACCACAAATGTTGTGATATAAAGTAAGTTCACAAACTTGAAACTTCAGCTCGTATTTCTACAGAAGCCATGTGCGCCACTTATCCTATTAGTTTAAAAGTCTTATATATCTGCATTTAACCATATACTTGGTGCTCTAGAGAGGGCAGTCTATACGGACTAAATTCCGGGTCCATCTCCAGAGTTTCTTCCAGGTTTTCTGCATCTGTGCACTTTGACATGCCATACATTCGACTCTCCCTATCACAAAATTCTGTAAACAGAGATTGTACCTTAGTAAAGCTGTTTTCAACTTGCTGCTAATTTGGGAAATGAGCTAACAACATTGCAACCTTGCTGTCAGTAAGGAAGTAGAAAAATGAATATCACTATATTTACTGAATATCTTTTTATGATCAAGTACTGTATTTTCTGAATATTAAATGATAATTTTATATTAATACTATATGGCAATTTGTTTGCTCAGAGAAAGCAAAGATTGATTTGTCCTCAGACTGTTGGTTATTTCATATTTCCTTGAATTTTTGGAGATTTAGGGAGTGACAATGCCAATTAAAAGCCCCCCGCGGTCCCACTTGGCAAAATAATGTTTAGTTGGCTTTCTTGTGGACTCATTGAAATCTGTGTCGTTGTATTTAACCAGGTCGCGTTCCAGGAAGATAATCGAAAACATCAGCACACAATTTAAAGTTGAAATAGAGGTGAATATCTGGAATTGTTCCCTTTAAATTTCTCTTTTCTTGTGCTTTCATCTATTAATTGAGATAGGAACAATTATATGAAATAAGTATTTGTCAAATTTTTGTCAGCTTTCATTTACTTGAAGATTCTCCTTGTATCCATGCTTGTTTTTGGAAGTGGTAGAGGCTGGTAGCCTGGTACTTTATAATTGGAGAAATGACTGCTGGCAATTTCTTCTTTTCTTAGTTTTCAGTACTTATATTTCTAGCAATTTCAATTTATCAAATTAAAAAAAAAGGAAAAGGATTTCTAGCAATTTTATCCATGTTTGAATCAAATACTTAGTCCTTCTAAAGGGTATTAGCACTGTAGTTGTGATGCTTACTGCCTCAACAAGGCTTAGGGTCTCATAGCATCTACAGGTGGCTATCTCAAGTATCCAACGGCCATGCAGAATGTTCAAGCACTAAGAAGCATATAGCAAAGTTGTTGAAACTACTGCCTCCCAATATATTCCACCGCAGCTGATATATGTAAGGTTATTTTGGCACTTCCACAGGTTAGGCGCTTGCCTGTTGGTGATGCAATCTGGATAGCTCGTAACAAAGTTATTGGCACTGAATACGTTCTTGACTTTATTGTGGAGAGGAAGAATGTTGAAGATTTGCAAAGTTCAATCAGGGATAACCGATATAGAGATCAGAAGCTGCGGATTTTGGTATTTTCTTATCTCTTTTCTTTTCGTGCTTTTTGAGTACTTCTATATGCTGTGGTTTCTATTTACTTGTGTGTATTTGACTTCTGTCTTTTTGTAACTTCTTGCTTTTAATTATTTTTCTTTGTCCTCAGCCTTCCACAACCATGATATATTGACATAGCCCGATGATCTGTATGAGTATGTACATCGCTGTCCAAAGGCAAAAGTGCAGTTTAATCTGCTCGACAGACCGGCATGATGTTTTGTAATTGAAATTGTCTGACTTATCAACAATAAAGGAAAAAAAGAGAGAAAGAAAGTAAAAGTGTCGTTTAATCTCTTGCAGGTAATGGTAAACATTAAATTGAGTAACTAGTTTTACCTATTGAAAAAAAAGATGACTAGTTTTATTTTATCACACTGAGAGAGAGCAGGCAATTATATCCTTGTCTTATCTGTACTTGCATTTTTGTTATAGACTGACTTTTGCTCACAATGAGTTAGACAATTTGATATCCAATAGTAGGGGTGTACAAAGAAAACCGACAAACCGCACAAACCCGATAATCCGAGTCAAACCGAGAAAAGAAATTCGACTATGGTTTGGTTTGATTTGGTTTGATGTTGGAAAATAAAAACCCGACCATAATTGGTTTGGTTTGGTTTTAACTAAAGAAAGTCAAACGAAGCCAAACCAACTGAACAACACATATATAGAAATTTTAGATATATTTAATATATAAATATACTTATTGTGATGTAATTTATAAATATTTCTTAAACTTTTTCATTATTTTATCTTTTAAGGTATTATTTCAAGGTTGGACTTAGAACTTTTGAATGTTCCAATAAGTTTTATAGCCATTAATATTAGTAACTCAAATAATGCTAACAAAAGCCCAAACCAAAATCAAATCAATACTAATGCTAACAAAAGACATTCAATTTAATACTAGGAATGACAATGTATTGAATATCTATTTTTTGTTTTGCAATGTTTTAGATAAAAATGCATAACTTTTTTTTATTTATTTATTTATTTTTTATTTTTATTTTTATTTTTAGCGTTTAGTCATGTAATTAATACTCCCTTATTAGTCTACTTATTTTAGCATGACTAAGTACTTTTAGATTATGTTTATTTTTATTATGGCTTTTTAATTAGCAATATTTATATTGCGTGATTTTATTGTCATTATTGTTGAATATTTTATGATATTGCCATGGCATATCTCATATTTTGTATTATTTTCTTGGAAAATACATTATATAGTTATATCTTACTAGGATTAAAGAAATATTTGGAGCACAAGTTATATGTTTTGTGCTACGAAGATTTTATCGGAGAAAAAACCGAAAAAACCCGAATAATCTGAAAATCCGAGAAAAATCGAGATTGAAAAATCCGAGTTTATTGGTTTGGTTTGGTCTTTAGATTTAATAACCCGACACAATTGGTTGGTTTGGTAATTGCAAAACCCGAAACAACCCGACCATTGTACATTCCTATCCAATAGTTGAAAATGATTTTTGAGATTGAGTCATTTTTGTCAGCATTGTTAAGGACTACTGAATAAAAACGTCATTTCTTTGACAGCTTAGGCTTTTAGGTGAAACTTGCAACCAGATCAGAGAAAGTTCTTGAGTTTGAGTCTAACCCACATATATCATAGAAAAGATTTTCTCATGGCTGGCTCATTGGAAAAAAAAAGAATCTGATCCGGCACAAGGGGCATGTGAAAAACATTATTAAGTGAATAAAAAATCGTCCTTTGTCTAACCATTTAAGCTTATAGATGAGGCGGTTCCCATAATTCAAGAGATATAGTGAATTAATATGCTATAATTGAATAATTTTTGAATTAATATGGGTTTTCGGTTGATTTATGAAAAGAGGTGTGGACTCAAGAAGATGATATATGTCGTTGAAGGAGATCCAAATTCTTGTACTGCTGCCGATAGCATCAAAACAGCGTAAGTTGTTTTTTTGGATCCACCAATGACGTCTTTTCTACTTTTCTTTTTTACTTTATTTATTATTCCTCTTTCTGATTTCCAATGATTGCATTAGTTGTTTCACAACCGAGATCTTGGAGGGCTTTGATGTGCTAAGAACAAGTGGTTTGGGAGAGACATTGAGAAAGTATGGCTGTCTTACTCAAGCAATCAATCAGTACTACAAATGCATGGATAACAGGCGGTCCAATACCAGGCTGTGCTCCCGCTTTAATGAGTTTATTAGGAAGTGTGAAGATCTCGATAAAATGACAGTTAGCGATGTGTTTGCCACCCAACTCATGCAGGTAGGAATTTTCACGTCAAAATAGGAATATATTTAAGTTCCCTTACAAATAAAAATACGAGTTTTAAAATCTTCGATTGTTAGAATTTGCTGCTTGGTGACAATCATGAATTTTATGTACTTCTAGGTCTCTGTTGCTCAGCTTTGTTTAATTGATTCATATCCCGGAAGGTTGTTTTCTAGGGGACGGCTGGGTAGGAAGTAGAGCAAGGTTTGTTGATGATGTTTCTAAGGGGCTGGGTGTTGTGAAATGAGAGAAGAGATTTGCATATATGTTTATGTATCCTTGTACTTTGGTGGGTCACCTAAGCATATTTGTTGTTTCCATGTAAAAACATCTCCACCAAGTTAGGGATATAGTGCATTTACATGAATTCAATCAATTAGCTCAATTTAATGGAGTGATTACAATGCATGCAGGTCCCACAAGTGACAGAGGAAGTTGCTATTGCTGTTCTTGATATGTATCCAACACTTTCATCTCTTGCGCGTGCTTACTCGTTGCTTGTGAGTTACTGCTAGTGCTTTCTGTTTGACCCCTGTATTTGAGTAGAAAGATAAGAATATCCTTCGTTTTAGAACAAAGTCCCACATTTTTTGGCTAAAGAGGAAAAAGGATTTAAAGTACAAGAGAACATTAGATAAATAAAATCTCTCTCCGTTTCAAAAAACAAAAAAGAAGAGAGAAGTTTAGAGTACTTCATCTATTTAGAGTATTTCACACGATTGGGCTAATTCATGCAAAAGCCTTATTCTCGACCAAAGATGTTTGGACATGCCTCAAGATTTTTCATTCTTAAGAGATTCTAGCATTGCATGCTGAAGTAAAGGCATCAAATGGGCAGTAACATTGGGTTGAGCAGCCTTTAAAATCCTATATCTCAGATATCTGTGAAATTTATCCTTAAATTTAGCAACAAATTCGTTAGAGGCTAATCTGCACCTTAGTAATCCTTACATTATGTAGTGT
Source organism: Nicotiana obtusifolia (assembly GCA_002018475.1). Classification (NCBI taxonomy): domain Eukaryota; kingdom Viridiplantae; phylum Streptophyta; class Magnoliopsida; order Solanales; family Solanaceae; genus Nicotiana; species Nicotiana obtusifolia. The sequence goes on along the minus strand of MCJB01010698.1, from coordinate 250,778 downwards.
ATTAAGATTGCCTGGATCTTCTGAATTAGTAGTCTTTCTCTTTGCAAAGTCTCAAACTAGTAGTTCTCATTAAAGATCATCCAAGAAAGATTTCTTATGTTGGGGGATCCTAATGTGGCTTTTTGAAGGATGGCGATGTTCGTGCGCAAGAGGAAATGCTCAAGGAGCAGAGCAACAACTTAGTCAATGCAACTGCTAGCAAAAAGATTTTCGAGTTGATTTGGAGCAATTGATGGCATTTTACAAGATTAGTAGATGCCAGGATAGTAGAAAGAATGCATGGCAGGGTTTCTAATATTGTGTATATTTTATTTGGTCCGTTATTTGTGTATATATACGAAATTCTTGCTGATACATTGTATACAGATGACTACTGGCTACTTCCAATTTTGGTTAGATCTGTGACAGCAGTGACTTGCTGGGATCACTGCTTTATTTGATGCGGTTAAATCAACTAGTCCTGACTCCTGAATATCAAGGCCTTTCTTGTTCTCTTGCGTTCTTTTTTAGTGTATTCAGTTTTTCTTTTTAATTTTTCTATTTCTTCAGAGCCATTGCAATTTGCAACTAAAGCCATTGCTTCATGCAAAGCTCTTTTATACTTCGGTTACTGCATTTTATACTTGAACTATTCTTAACTCTTTAAACAGAGGTAATACTAATTCTACTAGCTTCAGTAGTAAGATTTTAAGATTCTAAATTGTCTAACATAATATTGTTTTTAATTTAATTATGTACTTGGTAATCTGACACATATCTGTCAACATGGATCAAATGCCAAAATGATAAAGCTTGTTACAACTTACTTAATAAACAAATTTCCCATAGTTAGCTAAAACCACAAACTTTTCAATGCCGTTAATTGTTAAATGCCTTTAAAGTAAAAAAGAACAAATGAATAAGGCATTAATTTCCATTAAGGGTGTACCTGGACCAAGTTTGGTTCAGTTTTTATCAAAATCAAACCAAACCAACTATATTGGTTTGGATTGGTTCAGTTTTGTCGGGTTTTTCGGGTTTTTTTGTTATATCAATACTATTTTGTTAAATTTTTATTAGTATATGTTTAGTAAATATTAAAAAATTTGACAAATATATGATTTATTAAAATATTCTTATTGAAGAATTTTTTTAGTAACACGTGATAGTTATTTTTTAGTCGTCTGACAATAATTTTACGTTGATGTACACTTTCAAGGTTAACTGAATTTAATAATTAAACATAAAAATAAATATGAATCTATATAATGATATGTTCTATTTAATTTTAAATTATCGAAATTCTATTTCAAATTCGAAAAAGATATAAGAATTTAATAGATATTAACATATGAATATGGAAGAACAAAGAGATTGATGCATTTCACTAAACACGTGATAAGAAAGTAATCATACAACCCATTATTTAAAGTTAATAAACACGGGGCACTTCATATTTAATTAAATATTACATCCCGTAAGAGAATTGGAAGTATTTCTTGACATTTTATTAAAGAAAATTCTATAAAAAGTCTTAAATGTATATATAAAAATTATATATTTATATGTCAGTTTGGTTCGAGGTTTTTTTTACTCAATACCAAACCAAATTAAATTAAACCTAATCAGATTTTTTAATCAGTTTGGTTTGACTTTTTGATTTGGTGCGGTTTTGCGGTTCGATTTTGTACACCCCTAATTTCCATGATCATTTTGTCTTTGCTCAATTCTTTAATTTTTGGAGAATTATAGTGAATCCAAGAATGAATACTTGATTATTCCCCATAAGCTTGGTTAGGAGTTCACAACAAATACAATGTTTCTTTTTTTAAGTTTTTATTTTTTATTTATTTTTATGTTTTTATCAAGCATCATAATGACAATGTACACAACTTCGGTAAACTACTAATTAATCTTGCACTACTTGAATTAAATCAAACCTAACAAATCAAATCAATCCTAATTAATTTAAATGCATAATAATGACAACCATTCGAGGTGAAGTGTAGGTATCATAGGCTCCAAACTTGTTACGAATATATTCGTTTTGAGGTCTTTCAAGGGATTAGTAAAGAGCATATGCCGTAAGAGCATGTGGAAGTGCATATAAAATAAGTTCCGTATATAGATGCTAGATTTGTGGCATGACACTACTGTCTATATACGTCATCCTGTTTGAAACAAAGAAATTGACATAAACTTTCAATTTTTCAATTGTGGTTGTCTTGATTTTCTTCTAAAGTAGGAGTAGTAAGTTTCTAGAGATATATTGTGGCAGAGTCCCTCAAGAGTTTATTAAAAAGTTTAAATCCTCTTACGAAATAAAAGCAATAGAGCAAGAATTTATGTGATTAACTAGAATATGGGAAGGAAATAATAATATTAGAATAGAAGATTTCTTCTATTTTCAATTGTATGGAATAGGTTCATTACTAAACCTATTTATAGAAGCATTTCGTCATTACAAAACCAATTTAAAACCTGTTATGAATACATATTCAATTCAAACCTGTTATAAAAGACATCCATCGTTGCAAGTGGATGAATCCACTTGCAGGAATTATAACATTCCCCCTTAGATGTCTACTAATAAATAATGTGCCTCATTAAAACCTTACTAAGAAAAACCTAGTGGAAAAAATCTTACTGAAGGAAAAAGAGTATACATATCTTATAATACGGATTAAGAGTTGCCTCATTAAAAACCTTACCAGAAAAATCCAAATGGGACAAAACCTTGGTTAAGGGAAAAAGAGTACAACACGTATTTCTCCCTCTAATAAAAACCTTATTTGATATCTCGAAGACGACACATTCTAATCTTGTATCTTAACTTCTCAAATGTTGATGTCCGCAGTGCCTTAATGAACAAATCTGCCAAATTATCACTTGAACGAATTTGTTGAACATCTAATTTACTATTCTTTTGAAGATCATGCGTGAAAAAGAATTTTGGTGAAATATGCTTTGTTCTGTCTCCTTTAATATATTCCCCTTAGTTGAGCTATACATGCAAAATTATCTTCGTATAATGTTATTGGGATATTCTTTCCCCATGAAAGACCACATATCTCCTGGATATGTTGAGTTATTGATCTCAACCAAACACATTCTCGACTCGCTTCATGAATGGCTATTATCTCTGCACGATTTGAATTAGTAGCAACTATTTATTTTGTTGAACACCGTGATATGATAGTACCTCCATATGTGATTAAATACCCTGTTTGACACCTTTATGAGGTCAAAAAAATATCTTGCATCTATATAATCAATTAGTTATGACCTAGATTCATAAAATAATTCCATTTCAATGTTCCCTCGCCGATATCTGAATAGATGATTAATACCATTCCAGCTTGTTTGTGTGGGAGAATAACTAAATCTTGCTAACAAGCTTACAGTGAAAGCTATATCTGGTTTAGAATTATTAGCAAGATACATTAATGCCCCAATTGCACTAAGATGTGGTATTTTAGCACCTAGAAAATTTTCATTATTTGCATGAGGATGAAAAAGATCTTTATTTATATCAAGCGATCTCACAACCTTCGAGATACTCAATAGATGTGCTTTATCCATATAAAATCGCTTTAAATATTTTAGTTGTTTGTTGATTGATTGACAAATTTGCATTTTTCAAATGCTCAATTTGTAAGCCAAGATAAAATTTTGTCTTTCCAAAATCTTTCATTTTAAATTCTTTATTCAAACATTCTATTGCCTTTGGATGCTCTTAAGAGTTTCAATGATATTCAAGTCATCAACATACACAACTATTATGACCAATTCAGATCCATGTCTTTTTATAAATACACAAAGACAAATTGGGTCATTCTTGTACCCTTCTTTTAATTGGTATTCATTTAGGTGATTATACTTCATATGCCTTGATTGTTTCAATCCGTATAAGAATTTCTGAAGCTTTATCTAACAAATTTTTCGAGAATCTTTGTAGGTTTGAGGAACTTTGAATCCTTCCAGAATTTTCTTAAAAATTTCATTGTCCAGTGAGCCATATAAATAGTTCATGACAATATCCATAAGACGCATATCAAGTTTTTTATGAATTGCTAGACTAATAAGATACTTGAATGTGCTTGCATCCACCACAGGAGAATATGTCTCCATATAACTAATGCCAGGATATTTATAAAAAATCTTGTACCATAAGTCGACTTTATATCTGTAGACTTGATTTTGCATTTTACTTTTGCACAAGAACAATATGTGTTCCTCCACTGGGCTTTATATTTTAAGGTATTGGGATTATCCGTCCAACTTCATATTTTTGAGGTGGAGTCAATCTTCATTGCGTATTTTTCATTTTGCAAATCATTTATCTGTCCACATTCCATGACAGATTTGAGCTCAAGATCCTCGTCAATATTAATAATATGGAGCGCTATATTATATCAACAATATCGTCAACGATCATTTTAAATCGGTTATATCATCACTCAATAAAGACATAACGTATCGAGCTCTCATTATTTTCAGGTATCTGAGCCTCTCTTATGTGGTCTTATAAAGTGTTATGTCACAGTGCTCTTATAGAGTACTTGCCTCCTTATTATGACCATCTTGATCATTTGCTCCTCTCCTTCTTCAAGGAGTTTTACTTTTAAAACTGATGAGTATTATACTTCATGCATGCTATAGACTCTGTCCTTGATGAGTTTTATTCTATTTCGAGCATTAGCAGCTGAAATATGATATTTAGTTTTGGGGCAACAAATGTGCAAGCAATATTTTGCAATTGAACTATCACTTGAACTTCAATTTCATATTTTCTTGTACAAGGATCTAGATGTACTCATAATAATTCATTTCATGTATTGCTTTTTCAGCTGCCCATTTTCTCCCCCTAATGTTGGATCACCAACACATAACCCTATCATTCTTTAGGGACCCATATTTGTGCGTTATGGTAGAACAATTAAATCATATAGCACATTCATATTTTTAGATAAAAATTATTTGGTTCTTGACTCTGAACCAATTGTGATGGGGAGAATTTATCATAATTTGTTGACTAGATGCGTACAAGTGCTGTTATATATTAAATAATACATCTCATAACAAATTTCTTTTTGGGAGTTTTATTTTCATAAGCGATAGCTATAATTGGAAGCATACGATTTCTGCTAAACCAACTTGGATTTACGTTCTAAAATTGTGCTATAATAATTTGAGCAAGCAACCTTGCAAAAGCCAAACTACAAGTGGATAACAAACGCACATGTGACCATACAATAGATGCATCTATTAAAATCATATAATAGTTAATGGTCCACATGGTAGGTTACTGGGCCCATTTATATATATCACCTTTTATTCGTTCCAGAAATCAAGGGATTCAATCCAACCTTAGCTGGTATATCATGAGAATAAGCAGCACAAGAGAATTTCTTCAATATATGCCAATGTAAATTCTTAATCATTTGCGCATCATAAATGAACCGGGATGACCTACCGGTCATGCCAACTAATATTTGTTTCAATACCTCTAGTTTACTTGTGGCATGCGATTCTATTATCATGCTTATACTTGTATAGTATAAATAGAATAAAAGTCGGATAACCTTTCATATTTACCCAGTATAATTATTATTTATAATCTCAATATGCCAATTACTCTGGCTAATATATTTGAAACTCAAAAAGTTTCTTTTGAGACTTACTACAATACCAATGCCATGAATAATTTTATTTATTAGCGTAGTAATAAATTCGCTCTTTCGAAGTTCTCAGTTATTTTGTACTACAAGATCTTTTATCACACCATCCATATGGTGAATGTCTCCTTCACAGAGAAAATCATATCATAATAATTGTCATGGTCAAAATCATCATAAGCAAAATTATTTCTTGCTTTAATTTTGCCTTTAATAATTTTTATAAGGCATTGCAAAATATTTTATGAAGTATATATTCATCCAGTCACACAATAAAATTCATTCTCTTTATTTCACTCAAACCTCCCTAAGAGGTGAGTTTTGTGATATTCATCCAATCATGCTTTTCACGTCTTTATTCAGCCACATTCACCTTTAAGAATAGGTTTACATTCTAAATGTTTATCACAAGTCACATTCTCTTCAAGGAATGGAGTGTAATCATTGCAACGTGCTTTATTATCTTTCCATACTAATTTGATGATAAACATTGCCTTCATCTTTTGAAGGATATATTGATAACCTTTATTGTTCTCCTTTTTATAATTACTATCATGATGACAATTATTATTTCGTTGTTTGCCACGACCATGCCAATTCATATGACCACAATAATTATATTGTCTTCTTTCAAACTCATCATCATTATAATCATCAACATGATGCATTCGAACTTAAATCCAAATATCTTATCTTTATTATACATCAAGACTGAAATGTAATATCTTAAAGTATCTTTCAAGATATTTAGGAGCAAATGTGAGGCATAATATTTCTCTAATATATCTTCACAAGCCGTTATAGTATATAACTTCTAGTATCAATATTTTTGTAAGCTCTTATCCAGCTTATAATATTTATTCATATGGTGCGAAGGAAATCATAAAAATTATTGTTTATATCAACTAAAAGTGTAGTTATAGTTCCAATTTTTCTAATTTTGAGCATAGTTGTATGACTCATGTAGTGTAAGTTAGTAAGTGCATTAAATATGTAAAAACTATTTAGCTCATGTATTTTTGTAATGCTAACTCCGTGAAATCTCAGTGAGAGAGAATAATTACTTCATCTCCCAATTGGCATGTCTTCTACTCAAGACAGAAACAATTAGAAACAATAATCAGCTAATATCTTTAAACTTATACTCTCTCCAGTCCACAATAAGTGATCAATTTGTCTTTTTATTTTGGTCCAAAATAAGTGTTCATTTATATCATCAAGAAAAAATTTAATTTGTTTTTTCAAAATTACCCTTATGTACGTAAGTCTTTTACTCCTCACATTAACTATGCTGCAATATTTAATTAAGGATAGTTTAGTCACACTAATTATTTTTGTCTAGAGTTTTGTATTTCCTTAATGGATGTGCCAAGGTAAATTAGTCACTTATTTTGAACGGGGAGAGAGTAATCAATAGTGAGTATTTCGCCACTTTCAAGGCACTCGATTTATAAATAAGCTTCAAAATAAAATTGTTAGTCAATCATAACTTATCAGTGACAAATTCAACTTCCATTTAAATAGGAGAAGCTTTACATATAACCAAAGGTAAAAACAGTGACTAACTTTCATGTAGAGAATATTAGCGTTAACATAAAGAGCAAGATTAATTGGAAGAACATAACAAATATATTGTTGGTGCTTGTTAGAAAATTTCGGGATCATAGCACGCACAAATATCCAAAAACAAGAGGGAAATGAGCAAAATATCCTTATGAAAATCATTGTATTTTAATATTTTGTGTGATAGTAAACATGATACTCCGAAGGATCTAGCTAGCTTAGCACTTCTTGTATATTTTGTAATCCAAACAATCGATTTTAATAAAATATGACGGAAGTGGTTAGTTTATATAGACAAAGCAAGAATATAATTGGAAACAGTGTACCTTTAGTCTTTTAGGCAGATTAATATATTGGAGATTAAAGCAGCACCTCTGTACAGCTTGTGAGCCGCATCAAACTTCCTCCTTCTTGTATTAAGTTTTGAGGTAGAGAAACCTAAAACTAGGATGCGGAATTGAGGGCAAAAAGCCAGATTGCTGAATTTGCTGCAGCGCAAGCAATGAAATTGAGGATACAAATATGGCGATGAGTTAGAGTCCATTGAGAGAGTTGAACCGCCGAGGAAGAAGATCCAATGGTGGAATTCAAATGAGAGGTAACCAACGGCTCAGATGACGAAGCATTTTTCGATTGGAAGGAAAGAGACGCCAATTGTCATTGCGGCAATAGGATGCAAACCGTCGGCCGGAATCCAAGTTCCCGGTGACTCCTTGATCGGAATTTGTGTCGAGCACCGTCGACGGCAGCTGCAACTTGAGTGTACTCAGTATTTTGTTTCAGTGTTCAGTACTCACACACTGAGCGTGTGAAATGGCTCGTCGCCAGTTTTGATGTTTGAGCTGAAGGACATTTGTTGATAGGAAAATGTTGAAGAGACAGAATCAGCTTTAGTTCCATTTGGTTGCTGATAATTTTGCCGAAGATAGTGCCGGAATGTTACAATCCCAAAAGCTCTACTTGGTTGCTGACCATTTTTCCAAAATTTAGGAAGTTTGAAGAAGATTTAAGGTGGTTTTGGGGAAATTTTAGATTTGAGCGTGAGGTTGACGATGATTTATTCAGATTATGTTTAAAAGTAATAGATTTTAACTCAGTTTATACTAAATGATGTGGATGTGTTTGTAATAGATTTCAAAAGCATGTTACAACTTGTTTAGACGGTTGTTACATGTGGTTTCATAATGTATTGTTTGTATTGTATTCTGTTGATAAATATAATGTTTGGATAGATTGTATCGTTTGTCGTCGTTTTATGATATCACACACCAGCAATATAAAGAATAAACTTGTAATATTATAAAAAAAAATTATGATGCAGTATATAAAGAGATAAGATAAGTGATAAAATTAAATTATTTAATAATAATAAAAGGGTGAAATTGAGAGAAAAAGATAAGGTAACAACGCGACCACACCAAATCGGTCGTTACATAAAGTGACACATTTTGTTGTTACATAACGATAGATTTAACGATAATAATAAAATTTAAATACAATCAAAACAAATATCGTATTTAAAGTAATAATACAATACAATAAAATAGATAACACACGTCCAAACAAGCCCGTTAATCTATAATGTCAGTACAAAACGATTTGGATGTCATGTTGCATTCTTTTAGGTGAATCGAGACCTTGTAAATTGCTTGTGGTCATGCCTCTTTAGGACTTATCGTGATCTATAATAAATTCTAAACCAGTCTATACAAAACAACCCGGAAGTGGTTACATTATATTTGGTTTTTACTAAAACACATGCATAGTCTATATCAATGTCTAGACCCAAACCTAAAACACCCTATATGCGCATTTCTCTTGCTAAAATTATTATTTTTGACTAATAAATGATGAATTAACAATATGTTAGTGAGGTATCAATAATATCAATGTTATAATTATTGAAATTACGAGATACTTGTTATTAATCTCAACAATATAAGTGCATACAATATAATCATTGAATATTGTAATGTTTACAATATAGTTATTGAGTACATTTCATGTTGTTATCATTTAGTTTAGCCACCAATTGCAATATAATTAAAAATATTTCATGTTGTTCACATATAGTTATGTTATCAATTTCAAGTTGTCAACATATAGTTATAATCAATGAATAAGTGATTACAACCTTTGCATTAATATATTGTTAACATTAGTCATTAATTATCTTTATTTTAAATTAATCAGGGGCCTAAATTTTGAATGACTAAAATTAAAACTAGGGTTCAAATTTTAATAAAAACTTGAAAAGAGTCTCTGCCAATAGCCCAAGTTTATAAAGGATGATATCAAAACATTAGTTAGTTTACGCGTTGATTGGATCAGAAGTGCACATTAATCAAATTGAAACTCAAATCTAAAATCAGAAAAAGGTCAATAATTCAAGGATGAATTTTATTAAGAAAAAAAAGGAAAACTTAACAACGGAATCTCTCTCCTAAAGAAGTACAAGGTAGTAGTAGATTTGAAATCTCATTCACTACTATAGTTGTGCTCTTGCGTTGAACCAAGCATAGGAGGTATACTCTGTTCATGTCGAAAAACATTTAGTGGATCAATTTTTGTCTTAGCTTTAACCAACCTATCATAGTTATGCAAGAAATACATTTCACCCCACGCTCTAGCTCTCTCCACAGCATTAACAGAGGAAGAAGAACTACTGCTAGCATTTCGCAATAAGTAGTTGTCGACCATATTCACTCCAAGATCCATATCCAAGTAGTTGATATAAGCTCCCCTTGGCGAGCTTGAAACAAAGGGCGTCATTGTCTTGTAAAATCCTCTTATCCACTCCATGTAAACGTCGCTCTTGTAATCGTCCTCTTCATTCCACTGTGCTAGATATTGAATCGCGAAAAGATTACCCTTTCTATGAGGGAAAGCAATAGCTTCATCATCGATCTTCTCCATGGCTCCGCCATAAGGATCAAAGACAAGATATCCCTTGGGGTTTTTCTCGAGTTCAACAAGAAATGTTAGCATCCCATCCATTGAAACTGGCTTCTTCACATAGTCCGTTTTGCCTTTGAAGAAACCTTTTCCATCCATGTAACGTTCTTTCAGACGGGAGATATCATCAGAGGAATTCCCGTAAATGTCAGCTAATTCGGAGAAGAAAAGTGCTGACTGTATCCAAGTCATTTCCTTGCACTCATCATTCTTAACGCCCAGCTCCGGAAATTCCTCATTCGATATAGAAAGGACTTCAGTTTTTGGACCCAAATAAAGTGCATTGAATTGGGGAAATATTTCAATAGGAGTACTGTTACCATATTTCATATCCGCCGGTAGATCTGCAGGTCTCAGGAGTACTCCTAGAGTAAAATCATCGACCAAATTTGGAGTAACTATTTGCCATTTCTGAAGTAGCTGAGCCACGTATTGTTTGGATCCAGGCCTATAGATCATACAAGTTGTTACGATTTTAGGCACTTTGAGTAATCGAATTTTCCAGGCATAAATAATTCCCCAATTTCCTCCGCCCCCACCTCTGATTGCCCAAAACACGTCTTCTCCCATGGCTTTTCGGTCTAATAACCGCCCATCAGCATCAATAAGAAGAGCATCTACGACATTATCAGCAGCGACTCCGAATTTTCTAGATAAAAGTCCAAAGCCGCCACCTGAAATATGACCTCCAGATCCTACTGTTGGTCCCGAACCTGCTGAAAATGCATGAACGTCACTTACCTTGGCAATGGCGTAATAAATTTGGCCAATTGTTGCGCCGCCCTGAGCCCAAGCAGTTTCAGAATCCAAATCTACTGAAACTTGATCTAATTTCATCAAGTCAACGATCACGAAGGGGGAGCCGTCAAAGGAAACGTAAGAAGTTCCCTCGTAACTGTGTCCGCCGCACCTTACTCTGATTTCATAAGAAGCTTGTCTGCAACAAAGAATGGTGCTCACGAGCTCCTCTTTGCTGTTTGGTAGGATAATGACCGTTGGTTTCGGCATGTAAGATGCAGCAAATCGAAGATTCTGAAGGGAAAAATCGAGCAAGTTAAAGTAATTACTACTACTTTGATCATTCTTTGTGGGGTAAATAGAGAAGTTATGGACATTGTGGTTGATTAAACAGGTGGAAAGATTTGTAACTCCTCCTCCTGCTCCACTAGTAGCACTAGCAAAGAGGAAAGTAAATGAAAAGCTGATCAGAGTTATGAGCTGAAACATGTTGTATGTATCTCTTCCAACTATTTGCTTGACACCTCCGGAATAGTGCATATATTAGGTACAGCATGAGCAGTTTGAAGACAAAAAGATAATATTGAAAAGTACCGGGGGGCTAAGCGGCTTCACGTGCTTTAGGGGGTGCGTAAAATTTATTCCCATCCAATATTTATTGTTTATTTGGATTGTTGTTATGTATTGTATCTTACTTTAAATATTTATTTTAATAATTATTTTAATTTTATTATATCTTATCATTAAATTCATTATTTATGTAAAGATAGAAGATCCTTTATGTGTAGTGACAGATTTGGTGTGATCGTGTTACCTTTTTTCTTTCTTTCTTCATATTACCCTTACGATAAAATCTATTTCTCTTTATCCTCCCCTTTTAATATTATTCTATCTCATACTCTATTTTTACTTTGTAATATTATATGCTATCTTTAAATTATTGGTGTATGACATTATAAAACGACGAAAAATCATATAATCTATCCAAATATTTTATAACTAAAACAATGCAATAAAATACAATACAACAATACATTAAAAAACGATATGTAACAAGTAACAACCATCCAAACAAACACCGAATCAATGAATACTTCAACATGTATTCACATATACTCCTATTGTTAAATCATAGTTAATTAATAAATATTGTCACCTGAATTTGAGAGTTTGTAATAATAAATTAGTATTATTTGATATAAATATCATATGTGTAGTTAAATTTTTACCCACGTGGTGCATAGATGTCCCTGTCCTCCTTGATTAAAGATTCCCCTTAGTCACCCTTTTTTGACTATTTAACTTGTCTCTTTCTTTGCCTGATTGCTCTGAAAGGATTGATTTTTTTATTTTCTAAACTACTTCCCTATTATTTATATTATTCTTCATCATTTTTATAAATATAATTTGATTTAGTATAGAGGTTAAAACTAAAATAATTTTTTGATCTATGAAGATAGTCTTTACAGAAATGCAAAGTAAGATTACGTACAATAGATCTTTATGATCCGATCCTTTTTCAAATTCTGCGCTAGCTAGAGCTTAGTACACCTGGCTGTCTTCTTCTTCTTATTACTATTATTATTATTATATAATATTGTAAATAAAGTGACCAAGTACTTTCATTTAAAAGAAAATTATTATTGTTCTCGACCTATCTAACTAACATTGGAGTTCTCGGGCCCAATTAAAATATTGTAGCCAGTGAATATCAACAAAGAAACATCTCGAAAAGGAGGAGAATAATTAGCGCATAAGCTAAAAAACAAATTATTGAGACAAAAATTGCTGCTAAATTTAAGAGAAGAAAAAACTTTTGGATGTGTATGTATGATGACAGTATATATGAATTTGAATAAACTTTTCCCATACTTTGTATAACATAGTTTTACTCCACTAGCTAGTGCATGTATCGTTTCTCTTCCCTTTTCTTGTTTGTTCAGCTTCTGGTTATTTGAAAATTGTCTTCCAACTTTCTAGTATTTGCATTTACATACTGCAAAAAGCAAAAGAGAAATTTAGAAATTTCTAAGCATGTGCATGTATGTTTAACAAAAAATGTACAAGTCCATGTTTCTAACACTTACTTCAATTCTCAATGCCTAGGCTGTTGCATGAACTCGCACGTATCAAATTTCGACTATTCTTACCAAACTCCACTTATCATCTGCGTATACAGTAAAAATTCAATTACTTTAGTGTGACAATTTTGTAACTTTAGTGTTATAGTACATAAAATTCTATTAGTTTGCGTTAAGACTAGGCTTACATCAGAAAAGAACAAGTCCAAGCTAAAGTCAGCCATTCCAATAACTGCATAACCAATGCACTATAATTGGTATTATCATAAGTGTCAATTCCACCTGTGTAATGATCCGATCGGTTGTTTTGTTTTCTAGATCTATGTTCCTTTAATTAAGAATCTTCGTATGTATTTTTATTATTTTATGACCTGCGGGGATGGTTGGTTTAGGTTTGAAAGTGTTCGGGTTGAAATCAGAACACTTAGTTCCTTAATAGTGGCCTATAATGGTTAAGTTTGACTTGAGTCAATAGTTTGAGTAAACGACCTCGAAATCGAGATTTGACGGTCCCAATAGGTTCATATGATGATTTTGGACTTGGGCGTATGTTCGGATCGGGTTTCGGAGGACCCGGGAGCGTTTCGACGCTTAATATTGAAAGTTGGCGCATTCAAGGTTTTTCAAGTTTTTAAAGTTTGGTTTGGAGTAGACTTTGGTGTTATCGAGGTCCGTTTGGGATTCCGAGTCTGAGAATAGTTCTGTATAGTAATTTATGACTTGCTCGCAAACTTTAGCATCATTCCGAGTTGATTTGATATAAATTGGACGCGCGAAAGTGTTTTTAGAAGTTTTGAGTTACATGTTGAATTCATGCGTTTTGCGCGTCCGATTCGTGGGTTTTGGTGCTATTTTGGTATTTTGATTGCGCAAGCAAGTCCGTATTATGTTGTGGGATGCGTTAGTGTAATTGGATGGGGTCCCAGAGGCCCAGGGTGCGAATTAGATTGGAATCATGCTTGGTTTTGGGCATGTGGGACTGCTGGTGGCTTCAGATCTAGTGTAATCCACCTGCGTGGAAAGGGCCACAGGTGCGAGCTCGTAGAAGCGGCCTAGTGGTCACAGAAGCGGACTTGAGGTTGGAGCTGGGTGGTCACAGGTGCGAGGCTTTTCCGCATCTACGCGCCCGCAGAAGCGATCGAGGCTCCGCAGATGCGGACTTGGGCTGGCTGGCTGTGGGTCGCAGAAGCGGAAGAAGTTCGCAGAAGCTGACTCGTAGAAGCGACTCCCCGTCCGCAGAAGCGAGGAAGCTGGAGGCAATGGGGAATCACAGGTGCGATCTTTTTTTTCATCCGAGATACGATCAAGTGGCCGCAGGTGCGAAAGTCGCTGGCCAGTGATAGTTTTTAATCCGAGACTTAGAGCATTTTTTCACACTTTTCATTTAGTCTTGGGAGATTTTGAGAGCACTTTAGAGGGGGATTCTCATCTACAATACAAGGTAAGTAAACTCCACCCACTTTCAAGTTAAATACGCGGATTATAAGTAGATTGAACATGAAAAATTTATGAAACTTGGGGGATTTGTGAAGAACCTAGGGTTTTGGTAAATTGGGATTTGATCACGAATTTGGTGGTGGAATGGGAGCAAATTATATAATTGAGTTCGGGAGTTCATGGGTAACAATTATATTCGAAAATTTCTGAAATTCGGGAGTTTTATTTTCATAACCGATTGTTTAGCTATAATTGGAGGCATACAATTTCTGGTAAACCAACCTGGATTTACGTTCTGAAACTGTGCTCTAATAATTTGAGCAAGCAACTTTGCAAAATCCAAACTACTAGTTGATAATAAACGCACATGTGACCATACAATAGATGCATCTATTAAAATCATATAATAGTAAATGGTCCACATGGCAGGTGACTGAGCCCATTTATATATATCACCTTTTATTCGTTTCAGAAATCAAGGGATTCAATCCCAACCTTAGCTAGTATATCATGAGAATAAGCAGCACAAGAGAATTCTTGAAGAATCGTCTATTTCTTCAATATATGCCAATGTGAATTCTTAATCATTTGCGCATCACAAATGAACCTAGATGACCTATCATGCCAATTAATATTTGTTTCAATACCTTTAGTTTACTTGTGGCATGCGATTCCATTATCATGCTTATGCTTGTGAAGTATAAATAGAATAAAAGTCGGGTAACCTTTCATATTTACCCTGTATGATTATAGTAATATGAAGATATTTAATCTTTCTTTTTATTTGTAGTCTCAATATGCCAACTACTTTGGCTAATATATTTGAAACTCAAAAAGTTTCTTTTGAGACTTACTACAATACCAATGCCATGAATAATTTTATTTATCAGGGTAGTAATAAATTCGCTCTTTCAAAGCTCTCAATTATTTTGTACTACAAGATCTTTTATTACACCATCCATATGGTGAGTGTGTCCTTCACGGAGAAAATCATATCGTAATAATTATCATGGTCAAAATCATCATAAGCAAAATCATTTCTTGCTTTACTTTTACCTTTAATAATTTTTATAACGCATTGCAAAATATTTTATGAAGTATAGATTCATCCAGTCACACAATAAAATTCATTCTCTTTTTTTCACTCAAACCTCCTTAAGAGGTGAGTTCTGTGATATTCATCCGATCATGCATTCCACATCTTTATTCATCCGCATTCACCTTCAGGAATAGGTTTACATTCTAAATGTTTATCACAAGTAACATTCTCTTCAAGGAATGGAGTGTAATCATTGCAACGTGCTTTATTATCTTTCAATACCAATTTAATGGTAAACATTGCCTTCACCTTTTGAAGGATATATTCAGAACCTTTATTATTCTCCTTTTTATAATTACTATCATGATGACAATTATTATTTCATTCCTTTTCACGACCACGCCAATTCATATGGCCACGGTAATTATATTGTTTTCTTTTAGACTCATTATCATTATAATCATCAACAGCATTGGAAATTCAATCCAACATCTTATCTTTATTATACATCAAAACTGAAATCTCATGTCTTAAAATATCTTTCAAAATATTTCGGAGCAAATATGAGGCATAATATTTCTTTAATATATCTTCACAAGCCTTTATAGTATATAACGTCTAGTATCAATATTTCTTGTAAGCACTTATCCAGCTTATAATATTTACTCATGTGGTGCTAAGGAAATCATAAGAATTATTGTTTGTATCAACTAAAAAGTGTAGGTATAGTTCCAATTTTTTTAATTTTGAGCATAGTTATATGACTGATGTAGTGTAAGTTAGTAAATGCATTAAATATGTAAAAGCTATTTAGCTCATATATTTTTGTAATGCTAACTCCGTGAAATCTCAATGAGAGAGAGAATAATTACTTCATCTCCCAATTGGCATGTCTTTTAATCAAGACAGAAACAATTAGAAATAATAATCAGCCAATATCTTTAAACTTATACTCCCTCCGGTTCATAATAAGTGACCAATTTACCTTTTTATTTTGGTCCAAAATAAGTGTCCAGGGTGCGAATTAGATTGGAATCATGCTTGGTGTTGGGCATGTGGGACTGCTGGTGGCTTCAGATCTAGCGAATCGCACCTGCGTGGAAAGGGCCACAGGTGCGAGGTCGCAGAAGCGGCCCAGCGGTTGTAGAAGCGGACTTGAGGTTGGAGCTGGGTGATCACAAGTGCGAGGCTTCTCCGCATCTACGCGCCCGCAGAAGCGATCGAGGCTCCGCAGATGCGGACTTGGGCTGGCTGGCTGTGGGTCGCAGAAGCGGAAGAAGTTCGCAGAAGCTGACCCGCAGAAGTGACTCCCCTTCCACATAAGCGAGGAAGCTGGAGGCAGTGGGAAATCACAGGTGCGATCTTTTTTTTTCATCCGAGATACGATCAAGTGGCCGCAGGTGCAGAAGTCGCTGGCCAGTGATAGTTTTTTATCCGAGACTTAGAGCATTTTTTCACACTTTTCATTTGGTCTTAGGAGATTTTGAGAGCACTTTAGAGGGGGATTCTCATCTACAATACAAGATAAGTAAACTCCACCCACTTTCAAGTTAAATACGCGGATTATAAGTAGATTAAACATGAAAAATTTATGAAACTTGGGGGATTTGTGAAGAACCTAGGGTTTTGGTAAATTGGGATTTGATCACGAATTTGGTGGTGGAATGGGAGCAAATTATATAATTGAGTTCTGGAGTTCATGGGTAACAATTGTATTCGAAAATTTCTGAAATTCGGGCATGTAGGCCCAGGGGAGAATTTTATTAATTATCCAAATTGAGTTGGGTAACTGCTATAAGAGCTAAAATCTAAACTTTTGAGCATATATTTACTACTTTATATGACTTTTGATTAGTTTCGAAGTCCTCGACGTCGTTTGAAGGGTCATAGTGAGGTTGGAAAGCCTTGAGGACTTGGGACCGAGGTAAGTCTCTTGCCTAACCTTATACGAGGGAACTTATCCCCTTAGGCGTATTATTATTGTGTGCTACTTGTGTGGGGATCTACGTACGCACGAGGTGACGAGAGTCCGTACGTAGCTATATATCATGATATGTCCGGGTAAACTTAGATTCACATGATGCTTTTAATTGTACTTTTTATGCCTATCATGTGTATTAATTATCTTGATTAGATCTGAGACCGGGGATTTAAATTGGAACTATCGACTTAGCTTCTTATTTCAGAAAGCTGGGAAATACTAAAAATCTATGTCTTCTCGTCTCGCAAGTACTTTCGCGAGCAAGGTAAATTTCTCTACTCTAATAGGATCGGGCCGTTCGCCTCGGCAATATGATGGTAACACTATTCTTGTGGGATGGGCCATTCGCCTCGGCAATACTGAGTACCACTATTCTTATGCGATCGGGCCGTTTGCCTCGGCAGTACTGAGTACCACTATTCTTATGGGATCAGGCTTAATAATCAAAACAGGTTCCGATTTTGGTATTATTGAGTTAGCGCCTTCACGGTCAGTTATGATATATTGGTAACGTGATACAAACTCCTAGTTTTATTTATTGTAGTTGCTCTTATTTTCTTCACTAATACTTGTTGTATACTTAACATGTCTACTTTATGCACGTATATTATTATTATTTGACCTCTAGTAAGTGTCAAGTCGACCCCTCATCACTACTTCATCGAGGTTACACTAGATACTTACTGGTTACGCGCTATTTTCTGTACTCATGCTACACTTCTGCACTAATGTGCAAGTACAAAGACATGTACTACCAGTGGTCACGCGAGCGTGCAGACAATCATTCCGGAGACTTAGTGGTGAGCTGCTTGCCTTGCTACGATCTGCATCACCAGAGTCTCCATCTACCTTATTTACTATTCTGTCTATTACTTTCAGACTGTAATTGTAGTAGTTTTGTATATTCCCTAGATTGCTCATGCACTTGTGACACTGGGTTTTGGGGGATCTTTACCTTTTATGTACCGCTATATTTATCATTTATTTCACCACTTTGGATGTTCTTATTATGATGGTACTTTGTTTCAAATAGATTTTATGGTTTCATAGTTTAAATTGTTCTTTAAAAATGAAGAGTTTCATTTTAAAATGTTAAAAGGGGGTTAGTATATAGTAGTTTCACTTGTGCGCTAACCTAACTGCAGCGTCAGGTGCAGTCGCGACCTATTATGGAATTAGGTCGTGATAGCTTGGTATCGGAGCCAGGTTCACACAGGTCTCACGAGTCATGAGTAGGCCTAGTAGAGTCTTGCGGATCGGTGTAGAGACGTCCGTACTTATCTTCGAGAGGTTATAGGTTGTTAGGAAACTTCTCTTTATTTATCTCCTATTGTGAAGTTGATATTGTGCTAAGTATATTTCTATTGATCTCTCACAGATGGTGAGAACTTGCACGACAGATGTATCAGGCGGTCGAGAGGCTGCTTCCCCCATTGCTAGAGGCTGAGGCAGAGGTCGGGGGAGGGCTCCAGCTATAGTCAGAGGACGAGGGCGCCCTAGGGTTGCTCCCATTGTACCACTAGTGGATCCAGTGGAGGATCTTGTTGTTGTGAAGTTGGATGAGGTGCTTATAGCTGTGCCAGCCCTAGCAGATTTCATGAATGCGCTGGGATTCCAGGAGATCATGGGCCGTATGTTGCATTTCATGGACTCTATGATGCAGGTTGGTGTATTTCCAACGGACCCTATCACATCTCAGGCGGGAGGGGGGGGCACGAAACCTTATCGCTCAGGCTCCAGGGCATGTTGCTGCCGGTTATCAGACCTTAGCTGCCCTACCTATGGGCGGAGTCCATCCTGTTATAGCGGCTATGCCAGAGGTTGTACTAGTCGCCACCGTTGATCAGCAGAAGCGGCTGGACAGATGGACTAGACTTTGCCCTCCTACCTTTGGGGGTGAGCCTTCAGAGGACCCCCAGGATTTCATTGACCGGTGCAAGGATTGGCTCTAGAACATGGGGATATTGGAGTCCAACGGGGTGGACTTCACCACCTTTCAGCTTGAGGGAAAGGCCCGCTGATGGTGGCAAGCTTACCTACTTAGTAGGCGAGCGGGTTCACTTTTTTGACTTGGGATCAGTTTATACATCTGTTCTTGGAGAAGTACATACCACCTTCTGATAGAGGGGAGCTTCGGGGTCAGTTTAAGCGACTCCATCAAGTTCACATATGTGTCACCGACTATGAGGCGAGGTTTATCGACTTGTCTCGCCATGCAGATATTATACTACCCTCAGACACAGAGAGGGTGTGAAGGTTCATTGCAGGTCTGCACCCTGAGATTCAGGTACTTATGGCCCGTGAGGTAGAGATGGGGACTTCTTTTCTTCAAGTTGTGGATAAAGCTCAGAGGATCAAGCGTATTCGCAACCGCAGTGGAGAGTTTAGACCGAGGGACAAGTGGCCCGACAATTTGGGGGATTCAGTGGCGCCCCACCTGAGGGCAAAGGTCAGTTCATGAGGGGTCACCCCAGTAGGCCCATGTAGTCAAAACCACCACTTTCTCAGAGTACTCCAGCACGACCTTATTTCAGTGCCATTTCTGAGAGTACTTACCGCCCACCAGCTATTTAGGGTTCCTCCAGTGGGTATTCAAGCCATCAGGGTCATACTTTAGGTCAGCAATCTACCGTGGTTGTTTCGCGTGTGGGGATCTTGGCCACGTGAAGAGGTTTTATCCTAGACTTTGGGGCAAGGCCGAGCTGCAGGACTATCAGCCCATGCTTACCGTACCACCTATCACACCGCCTGCTCGACTGGCCAGAGACGGAGGGCAGGCATCCAAAAGTCATCCTAGAGGTGGAGGCTAGTCAGGTGGCACTCCGGCTAGATTCTACGCTATCCCTGCCAGGATAGAGGCAATCGCCTCTGATGCAGTGATCACAGGTGTTGTTTTTGTTTGTCGGAGGGATTCCTTGGTATTATTTGATCCGGGGTCTACTTACTCCGATGTTTCTTCTCTATTTTCTCCTTATTTGGATGTGTCCCGCGAGTCCTTGGGTGTTCCTATATATGTGTCCATGCTAGTGGGTGATTTTGTTGTTGTGGATTGGGTCTACTGGTCCTGTGTGGTGACTTTCTGTGGATATGAGACCCGATGGATCTTCTGTTGCTCGATATGGTTGATTTCAAGGTTATTTTGGCATGGACTGGTTGTCCCTTTACCATGCCATTCTTGATTGTTATGCCAAGACTGTTACCTTGACGATGCCTGAGTTTCCCAGATTAGAGTGGAGGGGTTTGTCTGTCGGTACTTCCAGCCGGGTTATTTCTTTGTTGAAGACTCGACATTTGGTCGGGAAGGGTTGTTTGGCCTACTTAGCCATTGTTTGGGATATTACTGCAGAGACTCCCGCATTGGATTCAGTGCCGATGGTGCGTGAGTTTTCCGATGTTTTTCTTACTGATCTACCTGGTAGGCCACCGGATCGGGACATCGATTTTGACATTGATTTAGTGCGGTTCACCCAGCCTATTTCTACCTCGCCTTATCATACGGCTCCCAAGGATCTTAGAGAGTTAAAGGATCAGCTTCAGGAGTTGCTTGAGAAGGGTTCATTAGACCTAGTGTGTCGCCTTAAGGAGCACCGATGTTATTTGTGAAGAAGATGGACAAGAGTATGCAGATGTGCATTGATTACCGCCAGTTGAACAAAGTCACCATCAAGAATAAGTAC
The DNA here is from genome assembly GCA_002018475.1 of Nicotiana obtusifolia. Classification (NCBI taxonomy): domain Eukaryota; kingdom Viridiplantae; phylum Streptophyta; class Magnoliopsida; order Solanales; family Solanaceae; genus Nicotiana; species Nicotiana obtusifolia. The sequence continues at coordinate 229,650 of MCJB01010698.1, read as the reverse complement.
CCATTACCGCGCACTGATGATTTATTTGACCAGTTGCAGGGTTCTTGTGTATTATCTAAGATCAACTTGAGATCTGGGTATCATTAGCTGAAGATTCATGTTTTGGATATTTCAAAGATGGCTTTCCGGACTAGATATGGACACTATGAGTTTTTGGTGATGTCCTTCGGCTTGACTAACACCCCAGCGACGTTCATGGATTTGATGAACCGAGTGTTCAGGCCGTATCTTAATTCATTTGTCATTGTCATCATTGATGACATATTGATATACTCGAGTAGTATGGAGGAGCACGAGAAACATTTGAGATTAGTACTTCAGACCTTGCGGGAACAGAAGCTTTATGCTAAGTTCTCCAAGTGTGAGTTCTGGTTGGATTTTGTGTCTTTCTTGGGGCATGTTGTATCAGGTGAGGGCATAAAGGTGGATCCTAGGAAGTTTGAGGTAGTCCAGGATTGGCCTCGTCCTCCCACAACAACCAAGATCAGGAGTTTCTTAGGGTTAGCAGGGTATTATTGATGGTTCATAGAGGGTTTCTCATCTATTGCAGCGTCCTTGACTAGATTGACCCTAAAGGGTGCTCCGTTCAGATGGTCCGACGATTGCAAGGCAAGCTTTCAGAAGCTCAAGTCAGTTTTGACTACAACACTGATTTTAGTGTTGCCTTCTAGTTCAGGGATGTATACTATATATTGCGACGCTTCACGCGTTGGCCTGACTGTGTATTGATGCAGGAGGGGCGAGTTATTGCATATGCTTCACGTCAGGTGAAATCCCTGAGAAGAATTACCCCATGCATGATTTGGAGTTGGCCACGATAGTTCATGCTCTCAATATCTGGAGGCATTTTCTTTATGGGGTGTCCTGTGAGGTTTACACCGATCATCACAACTTGCAGCATTTGTTCCAGCAGAGGGATCTCAATTTGAGGCAGGACAGGTGGCTTGAGTTACTAAAGGACTATGAATCACCATCCTCTATCATTCGTGCAAGGTGAATGTGGTTGTAGATGCCTTGACCAAAAAGGTTAAGAGTAGGGGTAGTTTGGCATTTATTTCAGCATAGGAGAGGCCATTGGCGTTGGACATTCAGTCCTTAGTTAATATAATTGTGAGGTTGGATATGTCAGAGCCTAGTCGAGTTCTTGCATGCGTTGTGGCTCAATCTTTATTAATTGAGTGGATCAGGGCTCATCAGTATGATGATCCCTACTTGTTGATTCTTCGAGTGACGGTACTACAAGGTGGTGCCAAGGAGGTTACTATCAGTGAGGATGGTGTTCTGCAGTTCCAGGGCCGCCTATGTGTTCCTAATGTTGATGGCTTGATAGAGAAAATTCTAGAGGAGGAGCACAATTCTTGATATTCTATTCATCTAGGGGCTACGAAGATGTATTGCGATCTGAGGCAACATTATTGGTGGCGGCAAATGAACAATGACATAGTTGAGTATGCGGCGACATGTCTAAACTGGCAGCAGGTCAAGTATGAGCACAAGAGGCCAGGTGGCTTACTCTAGCAGATGGTTATAGCAGAATGGAAGTGGGAACGCATCACTATATACATCATTGTTAGGTTACCGCGGACGTTGAGGAAGTTTGATGCCATTTGGTTCATTGTCGATAGGCATACTAAGTCGGCACATTTTATTCTACTGGTGACTACTTACTCATCCTTGAGGTTGGCCCAGATTTACATTCAGGAGATTGTTCAGTTGCGCGGTGTGCCTGTTTCCATTATATCAGATAGAGGCGCCAAGTTCACTTCACATTTCTTGAGAGCAGCTCAGAGTGAGATGAGTACCCGTGTAGAGCTTAGCATAGCCTTTCATCTATAGGCTGACGGGCAGTCAGAGCGGACAGTTCAGAATCCGGAGGATATGCTCAAAGTATGTGTCATTGACCTCGGAGGTCAGTGGGATAGAGTCTTGCCCTTGGCCGAGTTTGCTTATTACAATAGTTATCAGTCCAGTATTGAGATGGCTCCACTCGAGGTTTTATATGGTTGGTGATGTCATTCGCCCATTAGATGGTTTGAGGCCAGTGAGGCGAGGTTATATGGCATTGATTTAGTGAAGTATGCCTTCGAGAAGGTAAAGTTGATTCAGGAGCGACTTCGCACAGCACAGTCCAGACAGAAGAGTTACGCGAATCATAAGGCACGTGATTTATCATTCATGGTGGGCGAGAAGGTTCTCTTTAAAGTCTCGCCGATGAAGGGAATCATGAGGTTCGGGAAGAAGGGCAAGTTGAGTGCAAGGTTTATTAGACCATTTGAGGTATTGAGACGAGTTGGGGGAGGTTGCTTATGAGCTTGCTTTGCCTCCTAGTCCATCGGAAGTTCATCCGGTCTTTCATGTGTCTATGCTCCGGAGGTATCATGTCGACAGGTCGCACATGCTAGATTATATCACGGTTCAACTAGATGAGAGTTTGAGTTATGAAGAGGAGCCAGTTGGCATTGTTGACAGACAGTTCACCAGTTGAGGTCTAAGAAGATTGTTGCGGTAAAGGTCCAGTAGAGGGGTCTACCAGTCGAGGAATCGATTTAGGATGCCGAGGAGGACATAAAGAGCAGATATTTGTACCTTTTCAGCACTCCAGGTATGATTCTAGACCCGTTCGAGAACGAACATTTGTTTAAGAGGTGGAAAATATAACGACCCGACTGGTCGATTTGCTTTCTAGATCCCCGTTCTCCTAGTTAAGACTTCCCGTATGTGCTTTTACTATTTTATGACCTACGAGGATCGTTGGTTTAGGTTTGGAAGGGTTCAGATTAAAATCGAAACACTTAGTTCTTTAATAGTGGCCTATAATGGTTAAGTTTGACTTGACTCAACATTTTGAGTAAACGACCTCGGAATTGGGATTTGATGGTCCCAATAGTTTCCTGATGATTTTGGACTTCAGCGTATTTTTGGATCGGGTTTCGGAGGACCCAGGAGCATTTCGACGCTTAATATTGCGCATTGAAGATTTTTCAAGTTCTTTAAAATTAGTTTGGAGTTGACTTTAGTGTTACCAAGCCCGGGAATATTTCCGTATGGTGATTTATGACTTGCACGCAAAATTGACGTCATTCCTTATTGATTTGATAGGAATTGGACGCGCGAAAGTGTTTTTAGAAGTTTTTGAGTTTCATGTTGAATTCATGCATTTGAGCGTCCGATTCGTGGGTTTTGATATTATTTTGGTGTTTTGATCACGCGAGTAAGTACGTATTATATTGTGGGATGCGTTAGTGTAAATGGATAGGGTCCTGAGGGGCCCCCGGGGGTGAATCAGATTGGAATTATATTTTGGGAAGTTCAGAGTTGATTCAGAGTTTGAGGCCTTGATTCAGAGTTGGAATCAGACTTGGTTTTGGGCTAGGGGACTGCTGGTGGCTTCGGATATGGTGCAATCACACCTGCGTGGAAAGGGCCGCAGGTGCGAGCTCACAGAAGCAGCCTAGTGGTCGTAAAAGCATACTTGAGGCTAGATCTAGGTGGTTGCAGATGCTGCATCGAGGCTCCGCAAATGTGGACTTGGGCTGGCTAGCTGTGGGTAACAGAAGCGGAGGGAATCCGCAGAAGCGGCTCCCTGTCCGCAGAAGCGAGGAAGTTGGAGGCAGTGCGGGATTGCATATGCGACCGCAAATGCGATCAAGTGGTCGTAGGTGTGGAAGTCGCTGGTTTTTAATGATAGACTTAGGCCATTTTCAACATATTTTTTTTTGTCTTGGAGGATTTGGAGAGCACTTTAGAGTGGGATTCTTATATACAATACAAGGTAAGTAAACTCCACCCACTCTCTAAAGAATATTTCGATCGTCGATTCATGATTTTGATATTGTTTGGTGTGATTTAAGGCCTTGATTAGGTTTGTGTTATGTTTTGGGACTGCTTTGTATGATTGGACAGGGTCTCGAGGGCTTCGGGTGTGTTTCAGATGTGTTTGGATGGTGTTGCGCTCTTATTTGATATTTCAACATCGTTTCTTTGGGAATAAAGGGAATTATATTGAGAAAATGACCTTTTATTTGTGATTAGATTAAACCATTAGATCCGTATCATAATTATGGAGCCATAGCAACAAGAATCATCAAATTCCGTTGTCGTTGAGAGAGTTATGCCCATTTATGTGTCGGACAAAATTGCTGGTTTCTGGTGCGAGGCTTTGTTCTTCATGAACGCGAGAGAGGTTTCGCGAACACGAAGAAGGATTTGTGAGTTGAACGGTCAATGCGAAAAATTGCTCTTCATGAACACTAAGGTCTCTCGCGAAGGCCATGAAGAAAAATCATCTGGACAATATTTTAAACCGAGAAGTTTAGTATTTTGGGCATATCTTGAGTTCTAGAGCTCCGTTTGAGGTTATTTTCGTGGAATTGTTCTTTTCTCAACAAGGGGTAAATATATGACCTTTATTTTGATGTTTCTCCAGTATTATTTTTGTTGGTTAGTATTTTTATCCATATTTGGATTGTAGAAATTGGGATTTTGAGCCCCAAAGTTGAGAAATGGTAAATTTTTGATTAGATGTTGATTCATGAACGAAATTGGATGATTTTATGGATATAGACCATATGAGTTATGGGTAATATTTATTTTCAATAATTTTCGAAATCTGAACACGTGGGCCTGAGGGTTGACTTTATTGACTTTTCGAGCGGAGTTGGGAATTGTTATAAATAAATTAATTATGATATGAGAGTATATTTTTATTGGTTTTTCATGATTGTTTGACTAGTTCGGATCGATGGGCATTTGGTTTGAGGTGTTAGAGAGGCGTTGGAGCCGGTTATGGAACTCCGGAGCGATGTAAGTCTCATGTCTAACCTTGTGAGGAAAAAATTACCCCGTAGGTGTTATATTCTTATGTGCTACATGTGTGGGAGCTACAAACATATGAGGTGACTAGTGTCCGTGCGTATGCTAAAATTCCTGATTATGTCCGGTAGACTTAGGTTCACGCCATGCTATAATTGTACTATTTGAGTTATCTTTACTCGTTTAAATTCCTTTATTTCGCGTTACGACTTGAGACTAGACTTGCATAGGGTGATAGACTCGCTGTTGTACAGATGTGAAGAGCTACTTGATAATCCGCGAAATAATTTGTGCTTCCCTTAAGAATTTATCCTGCATTGTGCATATTTATTGTAAGGTTTTCCTTAAAATTCATAACTCACATGTTTATTCGTGAGTGGTGTCGGGGATCCGTTAAAGCTTATTATTCTAATGGGTCAGGCCGTTCGCCTCACCAGGATTATGTACCACACTCTTATGGGAGCGGGTCGTTCGCCTCGGCAGTATAATAGATGCATCTCTGGTTCGTGCTGTTTGACCCTCTATAGTGCACACATTATGATGGGATCAGACCGTTCGCTGCGACATTTCTATAAAGCACTCTTATGGACTGGGCCGTTCGCCTCGGCAACGTCGTGCGTAATATTTGATAAGAAATCAGCGTATCCATTTTATTTTTTCATGATTTGAGTTGTGACGATATCTGGTAAGGTCCATATTATATATACTCCGGTTGAGGAGGTAACTGCTAATTGAGAGCTTGAGTTTACCGTTCAGAGGAGGATTGTACTTCGTATTTATATTTATTTATACCGTTTGTTTACTCTTCCTCATACTTGTTTACTTCTTAATATACATGATTTATTGGACCACTAGTAAGTTTTGATGTCGACCCCTCGTCACTACTGCTCCGGGGTTAGGCTAGATACTTACTGGATACGCATTGATTTACGTACTCATAATACACTTATGCACTTATTGTGTAGGTTTACATTTTTGGTGGTCTCTTGGGCGCAGAGGCGCAACTATTGCAGGAACTTTATGGTGAGCTGCATTCTACATTATGATCCGCTGCATACAGAGTCTCCATCAATGTTATTTATATTCTTTTGTCTAACTTGTATTCCAGACAGATATTGTATTTTATTATATTTCTTAGTTGATGCTCATGCACTTGTGATACTGAATTTTGGAGGTTCCTACTAGATGTTTAGTATGGTAGTTCACGTAATTATTATCATTTTAACTTGGAATATTCTTTTTATACTATTTTAATTAATGTGAATTATGATTTTAAGTAATAAAAATGAGTAATTAAGTTGATCAATTATCGTTGGTTTGCCTGAAAGCGGAGTTAGGCGCCATCATAATTCACATTAATTAAAATAGTATAAAAAGAATATTCATTCGGGTAGTGAAAAGTATAAAACAGCGGCGTTAGGCGCCATCACGACCTATAGTGGATATGGGGTAGTGACAGCTTGGTATCAGAGGGTGAGATTCATTTGGGTCTCACGAGTCATGAGCAAGTCTAGTAGAGTCTTGCAGATCAGTATAGAGATGTCTGTACCTATCTTCGAGAGGCTACAGGGATGTTAGGAGCACTTCTCTTCTTGATTCCTTATCGTGCGATTTGATTCCATTGAGGCTCATGCCTTTATTTTCTTCTTAATCAATCTTATGCAACGTGAAACGCTTGTTATCAATTGGGCATCGAGGAGTTGTAGTGGTACTGCAGACGTGGTGTAGGATGTTTTTCCCTGCGTGTTGGGGCAGGCTATTATCGTCGCCTTGCGGCAGGATATTCTGTCATTTCAGCCTAGTATATGTATTTCCTATGGTTTTGAGGCTATACACAGATTGCTATGATGTTCATGCATTGTTATCGCACAACGTTAGTGTAATAGTAGAGTGCTTGTCTATGTGTCGGGGTAGTGAATTACTCGAAAGGAGGATCTCGCAGTGCGTGGTTCAGAGGTTCGACATTCAAATCCAGTGGAGGAAAGACAATTGGACTAGGGATGTTCGGGCTTTGGTTGATGGAGTAACGAGACTTGATATTTTCGAGCGAGGTATAATTCCTATTTGTGAGGTGGTGTCGTCGTCCTTATTTGAACGCATTATGGTTTGCTGGTGTTATGGTCTTCTATGATTTGCCTTCGGGGCAGGGTGTTGTGAAACGGTGCCTGAGAAGCGATTGTCAGAGATGGCGATGTGTAACGATTTCAGAATAGAATCAGTGTTTCTAATATTGATGGCTCGAGAAAGATCATCTTCGAGCATATGGATTCTTTGGTAGGATATCCACGTTCCTTGAGAAAAGTTTAGAGCTATTTGGGAATCGTGGTGGAAAGTGACTAGGTCCACGAGTTCTATTTGGGATGTTTTCTACTATGCTGAGGAAGGTTGAATACGACAAAAATGAGTTTGCTTAGAATGAAGAGAATTGTAAAAGCCTGATTTTCGTTATAGGATATGACGTGACTTCGAGTTTGGAAATGTATTGTCGGACTTTCAGTTGATGTCAATGAGGGATGACCAAACTTTTACAGCTGGTGGGCGAGCATGGGCTCAGGAGGGTTTATTGATTTTGTGGTAGTTGTACCTAATGCAGCGTCGTTGGAAGATGTCGATATGAAATTCCATGGGTGGGTTATCTCATGTAACACGTTAGAGGTTGCGTGATTGTGATAAATTTTCTATGAGGAGTTTTACTTACTACCCGGTAGAAGGTCAAATATGCGATTGTGGCTGATAATTTGGAATGTTCATGAGAAGTTTAATAAGAGATTATGAGAAATTAGTGGGTTAACGGTGCGAGATCATGGTAATTGAGAATGAGAAATCTTCGTGGGCTCTAGATTTATGTGATTGTAGCTTAAATCTAAGTGGGGGAGCCCACTGCCTACGATTGGATCGCGTGGTTGTCTGCTTGTGTGGTTTCTGGTTATTGGTGCATCGGTGGATTAATTATGACTAAAAAAGAAAACATCACGGGTAATTCGAGCAAAAGAATTAATGAATGTGTGCTATATTTTGCCTTTTCGATTCATGTGCAGTTTTGGGAAGACGCAGAGTGTATGCTTCTTGCGGATGTGATGTACAAGGATAAGAATTCAGCCGGTTACTTCTTTGAGATGGAGTTCATGTGCTAGTAGAGCGTTGGAGTTTGGTTATACTAGGGACCAGGACAGAGTGAGTGACTCTCAATAGTGATTCTAATAGGTTCCAGGACGTAAGCGCAGTGTTTAAGGATTTTGGGTCCGTTGTGTGGTTAAAGATCAAGTTTTTGCAGTGGGTATTGGGACAATGTGATCTCGTGATTTGGGTCACTCGGGATGAGTGTTGATCAAGTTTCATTATGTTTTTTAATGGAGCTATTATTATTTCTAAGGCAGGTCAAGAGTAAATCGGAGGAAGTTGGGTCGGTTGGTAATGGTTTGAATCAACGTGAGTGAGGCGATGATCAGTTCCTTCGGTGTGTCGATGTTATACAGATGATTTATGGTAGTATGTGCGGGCTTGACAACCACTATAATTTGATTGATTTGGAGGTATTTGATTATAATGACATGTTAGTGTAGATGGATCCTGGAAGAGTATGGTGGTTTAGACCACAACTTGAGGTTTGTATTTTTTGCGGTTATGGGAGTTCGATTGTGTGTTGCCATCGTTCCTCTGAAATGTGTTGAGTGAAAGGGTTCTAGGTGATAAAGTGTTTATTCTATTGGTGGTCCAGGAGTTATGATGAAATTCTTGTACTCTCCCGTAGCGGCATGATAGGTGCAGTGAGCAGCATGGGAATTGGAAGTTGAGGATCAAGGTTGCTGTTCGGTGTTGACAAGAATGTCACGAGCTCGGATGAGCAGGAAAGAATTTTGATGTTCAGAGTAAGCTGGTATTTTTTTTAGTGTCACCTGAGAATGGTGTCCTGTGTAAGAGGCTTTATGTACTGATTTGCGGATTCTCGATTTGCCTTATATCATTAACGTTATTGGTGGTATGGAGGTGCAAACCTTGCTACCTGATGCGGAAGGTCGTGGGAGTGTATCACACGGGAGAATTGTATAAGTGTGACATATTTGTCACTTTATTGTTAAATATTGAAACTAAGCATGGAGACTATGGTACTATCGTTAATGTGAGAGTTTATGCCTGGAAGGTGCTCTATTCCTTTGGTTGTGAATTGTGGGAGTTTGTTCAAGATTGGGACGACTGCTCGTGTGTGTCATGAATAGGGCCATTGTGGATCCTTGAAAGGTTGTTGGCCTAGTATGGGATGATCATAATTGGATTGCGGTCCGTTGGTGGGTCTAATGTGAATGTGTGCTCTACATCAAGTCGGATGCGTTCGTTCAGCATAGAATTGCTTGCGGAGGAGTCTTCGGGCATTGGATGTATTCCCGTTGTCAGTTATTCCATGTAATACTCTATTGTGCCATGTGGGTTACGAGATAACTTGATTATTCGCACATGTGTTGTGATCCCGTGTAGCTTGTGGTGTTATATGAGTAGGATGGCTCTTGAGATGCAGGTTATTTATCGCACCTTAGTTGTGCTTGAGTTTTGTAGCTTATGGCGTTGTCCGTCACCCCAAGGTTGCATTTTTGTACTTGGCATGCCTGTGGTCGATATTTGGGTATTTTGTAGGAATAAGCATTATGGCTTGATGGGCACTTCCTTATTTATTGTGATGTGTGGATTGGGTGGCACGTCGCCACGGGTATGTTATTTGGATCGGGTTGCACACCACAACGGTATCATATTTGGATCGAGTTGCACGCTATAATAGTGAGATGTTAAGTATGGTTCCCTATACTTATTTCTGTGTATTTTGTTTCTCATTCTTTGAGAAAGGTTCATTGCATCTTTTTGGTTGTTTTATTCATTACGCGGGTTGGATAGGTTTTTTCCAGAGTTCGTTCTTCCTTTTGTGTCATATTTGAGTTATAGCTTATTGGGGCTTCGATGGCACTGTATGAGATTTTAGACGGTGTGTGAGGTGGCTTATTCCCCGAGCAGCTTGTACTGGGTGAGATGAGGTTATTGGTCCTGAGGTCAGTGCGATAAGATTTATGTAGTGGCATATTAAAGAGAAAATATAGTTATTCAGTTTAGAATAAGGTAATAATTCTTGTCGGGTGGAGAGACCCCCATGATTTATTTATTCGGCAGGTGGTAATGAGTTTCTACGCATCTCTTTCACCGTGGCATCATTGCGAGAGTTGGAACATGGCTTGTATGTGTCATGAGGTGTATGCATCATTTTCGTGGAATTTCAGCTATTGTGGTCAGAGGATGTTATTATGGGCAGACGACTTATGGTGCATGGTGTGATTTCAACATAGGTGCATGATCAGGTTCTGGTACAGTGTGTAGGAATTGATGCGGTGTTCGTACGTTAGAATCGAATCGCGTGGAGAATTTTGGATGTTGGAATTTGGTTCTAAGGCTTGTTAGCTAAGGTTAAAGGGAGAATCTTTAGTCTGTCTCGAGCGAATGTGCTCATATAGGTTGTGGTGGCACGGGCAGGTGCACGAGGTATTAAACAACGATTTTGGACAACTCCGGAACGATCCTTGGCACGTTCGAGGACGAACATATATTTAAATGGGGGAGAATATAACGATCTGACCGGTCATTTTGAGCTCTAGCACGTAGCTCGGCAGTTTGAGGCCTTGAGTAGCTTCATTTCATGTTTTATGACTTGTACGCGTAGTCGAAATCAAATTTCGGGAAGTTCAGAGTTGATTCAGATGGAAAATTCTAATTTCGGAAGCTTTAAGTTGGGAGAATTGACTAAGATTTGACTTTTGAGTAAACAACCTTGGAATCAGAATTTGAAGGTTCCAATAGGTTCGTATGATTATTTCAGATTTGGGTGTGTGTTCGGGTTGAGTATCGGGTGGTCCGGGAGCATTTCTGCCCCTATTAGGAAAAGTTAGCATTTTGAAGGTTTTAAAATTTCATAAGTTTGGTTTGAAGTGAATTTTGATGTTATCAATGTCCATTTGAGGTTTTGAGCCTTAGAATAGGTTGGTATCGTGATTCGTGACTTGCACGCAAAGTTTGGCGTCATTCCGAAATGTTTAAGTATGAATCGGATGCGTTCGTAAAAGTTTGAATGTTTGAAAGTTTAAAGAAGGTTTCGATCGTCGATTCATGAGTTTTTGTTGTTTGGTGTAATTTGAGGTCTTGAGTAGGTTCGTGTGATGATTTGGGACTGGTTTGTGTGATTGGACGGGGTCCCTGGAGCCTCGGGTGTCTTTCAGATGTGTTTGGATGGTGATGCGCTCTTATTTGATGTTTTTGCGTCGTTTCTTTGGACATAAAGGGCACTATATTGAGAAAACTACCTTTTATTTGTGATTAGATTAAACCATTAGATATATATCATAATTACAAATCCATATCAACAAGAATCGTCGAATTCCGATGTCGTATGAGAGAGTTATGCCCATTTTTGTGTCGGACAAAATTACTGGTTTTTGGTGCGAAGCTTAGTTCTTCGCGAACGCGAAAGAGGTTCCGCGAACGCGAAGAAGGATTTCTGGGTTGACCGGTCAACGCAAAAAATTTCTCTTCAGAACGCGAAGGTCTCTCGCGAAGGCGATGAAGAAAAATCATCTTGACAGTGTTTTAAACCGAGAATATTAGTATTTTGGGCGCATCTTGAGTTCTAGAGCTCCGTTTGAGCTGATTTTCACAGCGTTGTTCTCATCTCACCAAGGGGATAAACATCTGACCTTTAGTTTGATGCTTATTGATGGATATAAATTATTCTTATGTTTTAATATAAAAATATAAAATTTTAGATATAAAACATGACCATTTTATATCCTATTCTCGCTCCTTTCTAACAATTCTTGCAGGAAAAAAAACACATGGAAGAAGAGAAAAAGAAAGAACCTAAAGTTCAAGGAAGAAGGATGCATCCGTGACAACCTAAAGTTTTTACTATGCTTGAGCAGAATTTAGGCAAGATATTTCAGCTTAATCGTCACTAGTTTTAAATCAATTAATTAACATAACCTCGCGGAGTGTTAATTATTTATTTATTTCTTAGAGTAAAAATATAATTCTATTAGCAATAAACAATTATTCCTTAGAGAAATACGTATAAAAGTGAGATTTTATTGTAATGATATATCAAGTTAATTCAACGATTCCCAACTCTTTTTAAATATAAATCTTTCGGAAGAAATTTATCTTAATATATAATTCCACACGCACCATTTATCAATTTGATTCTTTCCAATAGTAGTCAAAGTATTACAAGTCTCTAGCTTAGATTCTCCAATCTCTGTGGGACGATATCATAAACTATACTAGAATGGTAAATCCTTGATTTGATGGTCGATTTATGGACGAAATTGAATGATTTTTTGGATACAGACCATATGAGTTATAGGTAATATTTATTTTCAATAATTTTCGGAATCCGGGCACGTGGGTTGATTTTATTGACTTTTCGAGCGGAGTTGAGAATTGTTATTAATAAATTAATTATGATGTTGGAGTATATTTTTTTTATTTTTCATGATTGTTTGACTAGTTCGGATCGATGGACATTTGGTTTGAGGTGTTAGAGAGGCGTTGGAGTCGATTATGGAACTTCAGAGCGAGTTAAGTCTCATGCCTAACCTTGTGCGGGGAAAATTATCCCGTATGTGTTATATTCTGATGTGCTACATGTGTGGGAGCTACGCACATATGAGGTGACGAGTCTCCGTGCGTATGCTAGAATTCCTGATTACGTCCGGGTAGACTTAGGTTCACGACATGCTGTAATTGTACTACTTGAGTTATCTTTGCTCGTTAAAATTCCTTTATTTCGCGTTACGACTTGAGACTAGAATTACATAGGGTGATAGACTCGCTATTGTATAGATGTGACAGGCTACTTGATTATCTGTGGAATAATTTGTACTTCCCTCATAGATTTCTCCTGCATTGTGCGTATTCATCGTAAAGTTTTCCGTAAAATTCATAACTCACTCGTTTATTCATTAGTGGGGTCAGGGAACCGTTAAAACTTCTTATTCTAACGGCATACAGTCGTTCGCCTCGCCAGGATTATGTACCACACTCTTATGGGAGCGGGTCGTTCGCCTCGGCAGTATAATAGATGCATCTATGGTTCGTGTTGTTCGGCCCTCGGTAGTGCACACATTATGATGGGATCGGGCTGTTCGCCATGATATTTTTATAAAACACTCTTATGGACCGGGCCATTTGCCTCGGCAGCGTCGTGCGTAATATTTGATAATAAATCAGCGTATCCGTGTTTTTTTTTCCTGATTTGAGTGACGACCTATCTGGTGAGGTCCATTTTATATATACTCCAGTTGAGGAGGTAACTGCTAATTGAGAGCTTGAGTTTACCGTTACAAGGAGGATTGTATCTCATATTTATATTGGTTTATACCGTTTATTTACTCTTCCTCATACTTGTTTACTTCTTACTATACATGATTTATTGGACCACTAGTAAGTGTAGATGGCGACCCCTCGTCTCTACTTCTCCAGGGTTAGGCTAGATACTTACTGGGTATGCGTTGATTTACGTACTCATAATACACTTCTACACTTATTGTGCAGGTTTACATTTCTGGTGGTCTCTTGGGCATAGAGGCGCAACTATTGCGGGGACTTTACGGTGAGATGCATTTTATATTACGATCCGCAGCATACACAGTCTCCATCAGTGTTATTTATATTCTCTTGTCTAACTAGTATTCTAGACAGATATTTTATTTTATTATATTTCCTAGTTGATGCTCTTGCATTTGTGACACCGAGTTTTTGGGGTTCCTACTGGATGTTTAGTACGGTAGTTCACGTAATTATTATCATTTCACCCTGGAATCTTTATTTTATACCATTTAATTAATGAAAATTATGATTTCAAGTAATAAAAATAAATAATTAAGTTGATCAATCATCGTTGGCTTGTCTGACGGCGGCGGTAGGCGCCATCACGACCTATAGTGAATTTTGGGTTGTGACAACTTTTTTTAATCTACTGCTTTTATATTAGTTTCATGCTTTATTCTCATTTTATGAATGTTTTATGGCTAGCTATGATGTCGATTCTATTGCTTTGTTCCCTAACTGATTTTTTTTTTCACTGTTATTGAAGTCATGGAAACTTAGTACATGTTTTTCTTTTGTAATCAAAACTCAAAGTTACAAAATTATGCGGACTGTTAGATAAAGTTAGAAAATTTTGTTAAATGTTTAGATATATCCCTGTTAGTAACTTAACATGATTTATTCACGGGCCTTACATAATTATCAAAATTAGTGTCTATTTGTTAGATTAGCAGTAAAACTTTTAGTTTTAATGTGCAAATGAAATTACATAGTATAAATGACTCTTTTATGTTTTCAAATAGCTAAAATCATAAACTTCTTCCACCAATAATTCCATGATTCATGACCTTACAGACAACCTCAAACTAATTAGGAAAATGATTCATGAACACTGATAGTTACTTTAGGCGTGCTTTAATAAATAATCGTCACGGTGCGTTTCACATGGCGTGATTTACAATATGTACAAAACAACAAGCGTACAACATCGTGACTTGTTTCAAATAAACTCCTAAATCACTTAAAATATATAATTAAAAACGGTGAAAGATGTAAATATCCAAATAAATAAGCCGAGTATAATTTGCAAAGCGAGTGTGCTTGTCACGACCCTATTTCCTTTATAGGTCGTTATGGTGCCCAACGTCGCCGCCAGGCAAGCCAACAGTGAACTAGCCATGTACTTATTCTTTTTTAACACTTTAGAAATGGTTGATTTTAATTATTAAATAAGTGAAAGATGAGAAATTGAATAAAAATAAAGTGTGCGCAATAAAGTCAAGTGTAGTGAAATAAATACCTAATTATCAAATGTCTACTAGCATAATTTCAAGACCTGGTGTCACAAGTGTATGAGTTACTAGTAGAATATATAAAATACTAACTACTGTCTGAAGTAGAGTAGACAAAAAATAAATATAAAAGAGAGACTTTAGGTGCTGCAGAACGCACTCAGAAAAAGCTCACCACAAAGTCTTGGAGTATCAAAGGTGCGTGCCGGGATAAATACCAGATGCACCTGCCTCAGGTCCTGCACGGTTAGTGCAGAAGTGTAACATGAGTACATACACAACATGTACCCAGTAATTATTCAGTCTAACCTCGAAGAAGTAGTGACGAGGGGTTGACATCGACACTTACTATGGCCCATAATCTATGTATTTAGCTTACATTGGGTAGGAATTACTTACCTTCAATAGCTAGGTGGAAATCTCTCTCTAAGAGGCTCCAAAATCGCCCAAGAAGTGAAATAAATAAATCAAAAATGGCCTAAGTCCCGTAATAAATGGACCTCACTACCCAACGACTTCCGCTTATGCGGAGCAATGACCGTATATGCGGCCCCGCTTCTGCGAACAAAGCCTTGCAGTGTGGACTATGCCCAGGTCTGCCCTTCCCGCTTCTGCGAGCAAAGTCTCGCTCCTACGAGCCTGCTTTTGCGGCACGAGCGTCGCATCTGCGCACCAGTTTGCTTATGCGATCCCTTCCTCGGGTCTGCGCCTTCGCAGATGCGGCCCCTTTCCTCGCTACTGCGATCACTAGGCAGTCCACTCCGCTTCGCTTCTGCGAGCTCGTACCTGCGGCTAGTTTCTGGCTGGTGTGATTGTCACCAGAAGCTCTGCTGCTTCAGCTATTCTTTCCAAGTCTAAACGAGTTCCGTGCCTCATCGCATCGAGGGCCCCCGTGACCCCCCAAACATACCAACTAGTTCGAAATCATAAAATGGACCTGCTCGACCTCACGAAACACGTAAAACAATACCAAAACTAAGAATCACACTCCAAACCAAATCCAATCAACTTATGAACTTCAAGTTCTTCTAATTTGCCCCGAACGCGCCGAATCATACTTAAACTACTCGGAATGACACTAAATTTTGCGGTGAAAATCTTAAATCTTCATACGGAGCTATTCCTAGGCTCGGAATTCCAAACGGACATCGATAACTCCAAAACCTACTTTAAACCAAATTTAAAGAATTTTAAAACCTTCAGTGTGCCAACTTTCAACTTTATGCGCCGAAACACTCCCGGTTCATCCAAAACTCGATCTGAACATACGCCCAAGTCCAAAATCATCATACGAACATATTGGAACCGTCAAATCTCAGTTCCGAGGTCGTTTTCTATGAATGTTGACCCAAGTCAAATTTAACCTTTTAAAGTTAATATTAAGGAACTAAGTGTTTCGATTTCCACCCGAACCCTTTCAGACTCAAACTAACCATCCCCACAAGTCAATAAATAGCAAAAGCACATATGGGGAGTCTTATTTAGGGGGATGGGGATCTAGCAAGCAAAACGACCGATCGGGTCGTTACATTCTCCACCTCTTAAACAAACGTTCGTCCTCGAACGGGTCTAGAATCATACCTGGAGTGCCGAATAAGTGTGGATATCTTCTCCGCATATCCTCCTCGGTCTCCCAAGTCGCCTCTTCGACTGGTTGACCCCTCCACTGAACTTTTACCGCATAAATCTTCTTGGACCTCAACTGGCGAACCTGCCTGTCAATAATGGCAACTGGTTCCTCCTCATAACCCAGGCTCTCATCTAACTTAACCGTGCTGTATTCTAACACATGCGAACTGTCGGTATGATACTTTCAGAGCATTGACACGTGAAAAATCGGATGAACTCCCGATAGACTGGGAGGCAAAGCAAGCTCATAAGAAACCTCCCCAACTCGTCTAAACACCTAAAATGGACCTATAAACGTTGGGCTCAACTTGCCCTTCTTCTCGAACCTCATGATCCCCTTCATCAGCAAGACTTTCAAGAGAACCTTCTCGCTCACCATAAATGATAAATCACGCATCTTCTGATCTGCGTAACTCTTCGGTCTAGAATGTGTTGTGCGAAGTCGCTCCTGAATCAACCTTACCTTTTCCAAGTCATCCTTCACCAAATCAGTACCATATAACTTAGCCTCGTCGGGCTCAAACCATCCGATAGGCAAACGACATCGCCGACCATATAAAGCCTCAAATGGAGACATTTCGACGCTGGACTAATAACTGTTGTTGTAAGCATACTTGGCCAAAGGAAAGAATCGATCCTACTGCCCTCCGAAGTCAATCACACATGCTCTGAGCATATCCTCTAAGATCTGAACCGTCCGCTCCAACTGCCCGTTGGTCTGCGGATGAAAGGTTGTGCTGATCTCAACCCGGATCCCCAACTCACTCTATACTGTCCTCCAAAAATACAAAGTAAATTGAGGGACTCTATCTGATATAATAGAGACGAGCACACCATGCAACCGAACAATCTCCTGAATGTAAATCTGGGACAATCTCTCTGAAGAGTACGTGGTCACCACCGGAATGAAGTGTGCCTACTTGGTCAACCTGTCAATAATGACCCAAACAGCATCAAACTTCCATAAGGTCCACGGTAACCCAACTACAAAATCCATAGTAATGCGCTCCCATTTCCACTCAGGTATAACCATCTGCTGGAGTAGGCCACCTGGCCTCTGATGCTCGTACTTAACCTGTTGGCAATTAAGGCACCTCGCTACATACTCAACTATATCCTTCTTCATATGCCGCCATCAATAATGCTGCCTCAGATTGCGATACATCTTCGTAGCACCTAGATGAATAGAATACCGAGAACTGTGTGCCTCTTCTAGAATCTTTTCCCTCAATTCATCAACATTAGGGACACACGGACGAACCTAGAGTCGCAGATTATCATCCTAATCGATAGTAATATCCTTAGCACCACCCTGTAGTAACGTCTCTTTGAGAACCAACAAGTGTGTATCATCAAACTGACGAGCCTTAATCTGCTTGAATAGGGAAGACTTGGAGACGACGCATGCAAGAACTCGGCTGGGCTCTGAAATATCCAACCTCAGAAGTCTGTTAGCCAAGTACTGAATATCCAACGATAGTGGCCTCTCCTCTGCTGAAATGAATGCCAAACACCATACTCTCCGCCTTTATGCTCAAGGCATCCGCAACTACATTCGCCTTGCTCGAATGATAAAGAATGGTAATGTCATAATCCTTTAGTAACTCAAGCCACCTGCGCTGCCTCAAATTGAGATCCCTCTGCTTGAACAAGTGCTGCAAGCTGCGATAATCGGCGTAAACCTCACAGGACACCCTATAAAGATAATGCCTCCAGATCTTAAGAGCATGAACTATCACGACTAACTCTAAATCGTGTACAGGGTAATTCTTCTCATGGGATTTCAGCTGACGTGAAGCATATGCAAATACTCGCCATCATGCATCAATACACAACCCAAACCAACGCGTGAAGCGTCGCAATACAATGCCTGAAGTCAATGCGGTCTTGAGATTCTGAAAGCTCACCTTACAATCGTCGGACTATCGGAACAGAGCACCCTTCTGGATCAATCTAGTCAAAGGCGTTGCAATAGATGAGAAGCCCTCCACAAACTGGATAATAACTTGCTAACCCCAGGAAGCTCTTGATCTCGGTCGCTGTGGTAGGGCGACGCCAACTCTGATCTGCCTCTATCTTCTTGGGATCCACCTTAATATCCTCTCTTGATATAATATGCCCCAAGAATGCCACATAATCTAACCAAAACTCACACTTGGAGAACTTAGCATATAGCTTGTGCTGCTGTAAAGTCTAAAGCACCACTCTCAAATGCTGCTCGTGCTCCTCCATGCTACTTGTGTAGATCAAAATGTCATCAATGAAGACAATGACAAATGAGTCAATATATGGCCTGAACACCATGCTCATCAAATCCATAAATGCCGCCGAGGCATTAGTCAACCCGAAGGACATCACTAGGAACTCATAGTGGTCATATCTAGTCCCGAAAGCCATTTTCGGAACGTCCGATTCACGAATCTTCAACTGATGGTACCTCGATCTCAAGTCAAGCTTAGAGAACACCCTGGAACCCTGCAACTGATCTAATAAATCATCAATATATGGCAACAGGTACTTGTTCTTAATGTTAACCTTGTTCAACTGGCGGTAATCAATGCACATCCGCATAGTCCCATCTTTCTTCTTCACAAATAGCACGGGTGCACCCCAAGGTGATACACTCGGTCTGACGAACCCTTTTGCTAGCAACTCCTCAAGTTGTTCCTTCAACTCTTCCGGAGCCATGTAGTACGATAGAATAGATATAGGCTGGGTACCTGGAGCCAAATCAATACAGAAATAGATATTACGATCTGATGGCATGCCTGGAAGATCAGAAGGAAACACATCGGAGAACTCCCAGAGCACAGGCACTGAATTAATTGCCAAAGTCTCTGTGGCACTATCCCGAACATAGGCTAGATAAGCCAAACAACCCTTCTTGACCATGTGTCGAGCCTTCAGAAAAGAGATAACCCGATTGGATGAACTGACAAACAAACCCTTCAACTTCAATCTAGGCAACTCTAGGATCGCCAAGGTGACAGTCTTGGCACGATAATCAAGGATGGTATGATACGGAGATAACTAATCCATGCCCGGAAAGATCTTAAAGTCGATCAAATCGAGCAACAAAAGGTCCGCTCAAGTCTCATAACCACAGAAGGTAAAAATGCAGGACCAATAGATCCGATCCACAACAACAGAATCGCCCACCGGTATGGACATATAAACAGGAGTACCCAAGGACTCACGAGGAATACCCAATAAATAAGCAAACAGAGATGAAACATATGAATATGTAAACCATGGATTAAATAGTACCGAAGCATCCGTACCGCAGACGGAGATAATACCTATGATCACGCCATTTGAGGCTACTACATTTGGTTTGGCCAAAAAAGTATAGAATCAAGCTGGAGCGCCACCTGACTGGCCTCCACCTGTCTAACTTCCGCCTCTGGGTGGCCGGATGGCTGGTGCGGTAGCTGGTGCTGTAATTATAGGTTGATGACCCTTCTATGCTACCTTGCCCCAAAGTCTGGGACAAAACCTCTTCATGTGGCCAGGATCCCCGCACTCGCAACAACCCCTCGGAACAGTGGACTGCTGACTTGAAGTCTGACCTCGATGGCCTGAATACCCACTGGAGGAACCTTGAATAGCTGGTGGGCGGTAGGAGCTCTCTAGCATGGCACTAAAATAGGGCTGCACTGGAACACCCTGAGGAGAAGGCGGTGCTGGATATGTGGGCCTGCTAGACTGACCCCTCATGAATTGACCCCTGCCCCCAGCTGGGGTAGCACTAAGCTCTCTAGAATATAGAAACCGCTTATCCCTCATCTCCTGCTCTCGGCTCCACTGGCTGACACCGTCGATCCTACGAGCTATCTCCGCAACTAGCTCATAAGAAGTCCCCATCTCAACCTCTTGGGCCATAGTGTCCTGGATACCAGAGTGCAAAACGGCATCAAACATTCGCACTCTCTCTGCATCGATAGGAAGTATCATAAGTTCATGGCGATACATTTCAGAGAATCTCGCCTCATAGTCGGTCACCAACATCTGGCCCTGCTGGAGCTGCTCGAACTGAAATCACAACTCTTCCCTCTGAGAGCGTGGAATATATCTGTCCAGGAAGAGGCGTGTGAACTAGTCCCAGGTCATGGAGGAGAACATACTGGTCTGCCGAGAATATTGGACTACCACCATCTATCTGAAAGGTGGTAAAGTCCACCCCGTGGGACTCCAATATCCTCATATTGTGCAGCTTGTCCCTGCATCGATCAATAAAGTCCCGGGGGTCCTCATGCCGCTCACCCCCAAAGACAAGAGGATTTAGCCTAGTCCATCTGTCCAATAGCTTATGCTGATTGCCAGTCGCAGCTGGTCTGGGCTCAGGTATAGCTGCTGCAACTGGCTGAGCTTCGCCCACGAGTAGTGCGCCCGGGGTCTGATACACGACAAATACATGCCCTGGAGCCTGAGCGGTAGGGGTCTGTGCGCCCTCTCCCGTCTAAGATGTGACTGCGTCTACTGGAAATAAACCAGCCTGAGTCATAAAATTCATGAACTGCAGCATACGGCCCATGACCTCCTAGAATTTTGGTGCGGAAATGAAATCCACCGAGGCTGGCTCTACTGCAGGCATCTCGCCCTGCTTCTCAATAATAAGATCCTCTACTGGATTCACTGGTGGCACAACTGGGACAACTCTGGGACATTCTCGTCCTCTACAACTGGGGCTTGAGCCCTACCTCGGCCTCTAGCTTACTGGGGGAGCACCTCCTCCATGATCGGGTACCTCTGCCGCACGTGTTCTTACTATTTGTGAGAGAATAAGAGAAAGATACTTAGTACAACATCAACTGCACGATAGGAGATAAAGAAAGAGTGATTTCCTAACACACTATAGCCTCTCGAAGATAAGTACGGACGTCTCCGCACTGATCCGCAAGACTCTATTAGGCCTGCTCATAACTTTGTGAGACCTACGTGAACCTAGTGCTTTGATACCATGTTGTCACGACCCTATTTCCTCTATAAGTTGTGATAGCGCCTAACATCATCGCCAGGCAAGCCAACGGTGAACTATCCATGTACTTATTCTTTTTTAACACTTTAGAAATGGTTGATTTTAATTATTAAATAAGTGAGAGGTGAGAAACTGAATAAAAATAAAGTGTGAGCAATTATAAGGTCAAGTGTAGTGAAATAAATACCTAAAAATTATCAAATGTCTGCTAGCATAATTCCAAAACCTGGTGTCACAAGTGTATGAGCTACTAGTAGAATATACAAAACACTAACTACTGTCTGAAGTAGAGTAGACAGAAAATAAATACAAAAGAGAGACTTTGGGTGCTGCAGAACGGACTCAGAAGAACCTCACCACAAAGTCTCGAAGTATCAGAGGCGCGCGCCGGGATAAATACAAGATGCACCTGCCTCAGGTCTTGCACGGTTAGTGCAGAAGTGTAACGTGAGTACATAAACAACATGTACCTAATAAGTATCCAGTCTAACTTCGAAGAAGTAGTGACGAGGGATCGACATCAAACACTTACTATGGGCCAATAATAAAATGCAAGAATTAATAAAAGGTGTGAAACATGGAAATAATAATAATAATAATAATAACATAAAAACAAACCGTAAATAAATGGTTCCTTAACTAAAAATAAAATCCCAAGAATTCCTCTAGCCAACACCTACTAATCCCAATTCAATTTCTATCGTTAAATGAATTATATCCTCACAAGCCATGAAATAATATTAAGTGTAATCAGGTTCCGAGTATAATCACGCACGATTTATGCTAAGGTCGTACGGCCCAATCATAAAATATACTATGTGCACTGCCGAGGGTCGAATGGCGCGAACCATAGATGCATCTATTAACCTGCCGAGGTGAACGACCCGCTCCCATGAGAGTGGAAATGTATTTCTTAGAGTTATTATATAAATTCCTCAATTCTTTCCAAAAGTAAGAAATCTAAATTAGAGAGTTTCAACCTTACCCTAATCTCAGCTTTATTTTAGACAGTTATTATGCATAATAAACATAACAGTACAATCAAGGCATGATGTAAATCTAAGGCTACCCGAATATCTCATGGAATATAGCTACGCACAGACTCTCGTTACCTAGTGCGTATGTAGCTCCCCACACAAGTAATTCACAATAAATAAATACACTTAAGGGGATGAGTTCTCTCTTATAAGGTTAGGCAAGAGACTTACCTCGTTCTCAAGATCATTTTCGATCCAAAAATATGCTTTAAATCCTCAACTCGGTGCCAAACAACCCGAAACTAGTCAAATATTATATAAATTAATCAACATGTGCTCAAAAGCTCATACTATTAGAGTAATTACCCAACCCCAATTGGAAGATTCCTAAAATTCATCCTCGGGCTCACATGCCCGGATTCCGGAAATTTTTGAAGATAATTGTTATCAATAACCTCACGAACTCAAATATGTAATTTTCACCCAAATCCATAACCATTTTCGCGGTGAAATCCTATTTTTATCAAAATCTAGGTTTTTTCAACTAAACCCAAAATTCTCATAATTTTACATGTTAAAATCTACAAATAATCTATGTATTTAACTTACATTGGGTAGAAATTACTTACCTTCAATAGCTAGGTGAAAATCTCTCTAAGAAGCTCCAAAAGTGCCCAAGAAGTGAAATAAATGAACCAAAAATGGCCTAAGTCCCGTAATAATGGACCTCACTGCCCAGCGACTCCGCTTATGTGGACAAAGCCTTGCAGATGCGGACCATACCCAGGTTTGCCTTTCTTGCTTCTACAGGCAAAGTCTCGCTCCTGCGAGCCCCCTTCTGCAGCACGAGCCCCGCACCTGCGAACCAGTTCGCTTTGGCGACCCTTCCTCGCATCTGCGCCTTCGCAGATGCAGACCCTTTCCTCGCTTCTGCGATCACTGGGCAGTCCACTCCGCCTCGCTTCTGCGGTCATTGGCTCGCTTCTGTGAGCTCTTACCTGCGGCTAGTTTTTCCCAGGTGCGATTGCACCATAAGCTCTGCTGCTTCAGCTATTCTTTCCAAGTCCAAACGAGTTTCGTGCCTCGTCCAACTGGCATTCGGGGCCCTCGTGGCACTGCCCAAACATCACAACAAGTTCAAAATCATAAAACGGACCTGCTCGATCTCACTAAACACAAAAAATAACACCAAAACTAAGAATCTCACTCCAAACCAAATCAAATCAACTTATGAACTTCAAGTTCTTCCAATTTGATCCGAATGCGTTGAATCATACTTAAACTACTTGGAATGACACCAAATTTTATGTACAAGTGTTAAATCACCATACGGAGCTATTTTCAGGCTTGGAATTCCAAACGGACCTCGATAACACCAAAACCTACTCCAAACCAAATTTAAAGAATTTTAAAACCTTCAATGTGCCAACTTTCAACTTTATGAACGCTTCCGGGTCATCCAAAACCCGATCCGAACATACGGCCAAGTCTAAAATCATCATACAAACCTATTGGCACCGTCAAATTTTAGTTCCGAGGTCGTTTACTAGAAATATTGACCCAAGTCAAACTTAACCTTTTAAAGTCAATATTAAGGAACTAAGTGTTCCGATTTCAACCCGAACCCTTCCAAACTCGTACTAAACATCCCTGCAAGTCATAAAATAGCTAAAGGATATGGAGGGTCTTATTTAGGGGGAGGGAGATCTAGAAAGCAAAATAACTGATGGGTCGTGACAATGATAAAATCATGAAATCTGGGAGTGCCTCACACCTTTTCCCGGGGTTAACTGAACTCCATACCTGATCTTCTGTATTTCCCGGACCATAAACAGAGTCAAAACTTTTCTTGAATTGGGATTTAAAATAATTGGTGACTTGAGACAACTTAATAATTTATTCCAAGTGACAACTCTTTTAAACTTAAATAAAACCAATCCAATTTTAAATAATGTCACTTAAATTGGAAAACTCCTTTTTTTCCCCAGTCACCCAGAAAAAGGAGGTGTGACATCTATTCATACTGTTAGAGATATATCATACATATATATACATATATATTGGCAAGAAATTAAATTAAAATTTGTTAATAAATGGGAATTAACAAGTGAAAACATTAAATCTAAAGTGGATGATTTCAGTTGTACCTGCTATAAGTTTGGGGACCAATTGTGCTCTGTTGAAATAACTGTGAAGGGAACATTCCTTGCTCAATGGAGTACTATGGCTTATCTTTTCCTGCGATTGGCACTTCACATTCTCTACCTGAATTTGGTGTTTCACACACGAATCCCGTTCCTGCATAATCCCTGAATGTTTTTGCACTTAAAAGGATAAGAAATTAAAATGATTGTTCAAATTTTGCTCCTAAATTATTTATGTTTACGAGACTTCTTTATCTTGTCTATATCATCTTTATTTCGCTATATCGTTATGTTTAGCTTAGACTGTAACAACCTAACCAGTCGTTTTGAGTTTTAGCACGTCGTTCAGTGGTTTGATACCTTGAGTAGTTTCACTTTATGTATTACTACTTGTACGTGTGGTCGGAATTGAATTTCGGAAAGTTTGAAATTGATTTGGAAAGAAAATTCTAATTTCGGAAGCTTTAAGTTGGAAGAATTGACTAAAGTTTGACTTTTGAATAAACAACCTCGGAATCGAGATTTAAAGGTTCCAACAGGTTCGTATGATAATTTTGGACTTGGGCGTTTGTTTGGGTTGAGTATCGGGTGGCCCGCGAGCATTTCGACGCTTATTGTGAAAGTTTGGCATTTTGAAAGTTTTAGAATTTAATAAGCTTGGTTTGAAGTGGATTTTGATGTTATCGATGTCCGTTTGGGGTTCTGAACCATGGAATTTGTTCGTCGTGATTGTAACTTGTGTATAAAGTTTAGCGTCATTCCGGAATGTTTTGATATGATTCGGATGCGTTCGTCGATGTTTGAAAGTTTGAAAGTTGACAAAAAGGTTTCGATCGTCAATTCGTAGTTTTGATATTGTTTGGTGTGATTTGAGGCCTCGAGCTCGAATCATGTTTTGGGACTTAGTGTGATTGGACGGAGTCCCAGGGGCCTCAGGTATGTTTCGGGTCATTTCCCCATGTTTTGCTGCTGCTAATGCTGGTTCTAGTGTCGTTCGTCCCGAACGCGTGGTGGTTATCGCGTTCGCGAAGAAGGATTTTTGGGGCAGGTGGAAATTGCTCATCGTGAACGCAACACAGAGGTCACGAACGCGGAAAAGAGCTTAGGGAACCTACGCGA
The DNA here is from genome assembly GCA_002018475.1 of Nicotiana obtusifolia. Taxonomy (NCBI): domain Eukaryota; kingdom Viridiplantae; phylum Streptophyta; class Magnoliopsida; order Solanales; family Solanaceae; genus Nicotiana; species Nicotiana obtusifolia. Next base: position 204,125 of record MCJB01010698.1, on the reverse strand, counting down.
ACACGAAGAAGGATTGAGATCTGGGCCTGGAGCCGTTTACCCTTCGCGAACGCGGCGCTTCCTACGCGAACGCAAAGGGCGGGGGTCAGTAGGCTTCACGAACGAGACATGGAGGTCGCGAACGAGTAGAGTAAATTTGAAGGTAGTGACTTTTTGTCTTCGCGATCGCGAAGGTGCTCCTGTGATCATGAAGAAGGACGAGCTTGGGCAGATTGTTTAAAATCAGGATTTTGCTCATTTCACTCATTTTTCTCTTGGTTTGGGCGATTTTTAGAGAGCTTCAAGAGGATATTTTCATCATTTATGGCAAGGTAAGTTATTCTCACCTATTGTAAGTTAAAAATATGGATTCTATAACGATTTAAACATGAAAATTAGTATAAATTGTAGAATTTTGGTAGAAAACCAATAATTTAGTATTTTTAGATTTTGACCACGAAATTAGAAATAGAATTTGAAATAAATTATATATATGAGTTCGTGGCGTCATGGGTAAGGTTTATCTTCAAACGAATTTAGAATTCGGGCACGTGGGCCCGAGGGTTGACTTTATTGACTTTTCGAGAGGAGTTGAAAATCGTTATAAATTGATTAATTATAAGCATTGGAGTGTATTTTGATTGAATTACACATTGTTTGGCTGGTTTCGGATCGTTTGGCTTTGAATTGAAGAGTTAAGAGAGGCATTGGAGCCGATTATGGAACTTCGAAGCGAGTTAAGTCTCGTGTCTAATCTTGTGAGGGGGAAACTACTCCCTAAGTGATGTAATTGATATGTGCTGCTAGTTATGGGCGCTACATACGCATGAGGTGACGAGAGTCCATACGTAGCTAAAGCATGTTTATGTCCGGGTAGACTTAGGATTTTATTATGTAATATTTGAACTCATTCTGCTGGCTTAATTAATTGAATTTATAATTTAAATTTATTTGGAAATATATGTATATATTAGGCCGAGCCTTATCACCTTAAGTTGTTGGCATGTTATTTGAGAAACGATAAAGGTTATATTCACTTTGTGCTCACGTACTGTATTGTAAGCACGTGCCTCGTAATTTGGTAATTTCATTCCTTTCTTGTGGAGCGGGCCGAACGCCTCGGCATTATAATAGATGCATCTATGGTTTGTGCCGCTCGACCCTCGGCAGTGTACATATTATTCTGAATCGGGCCGAACGATCTCGGCATAATCGTGCGTTATATTGCTTGTAGTCCGAACATTCACGAGATTATCTTTCCACTGATGCCCGGCATTTTATATGGTACTTCTTATCCGTTTATTTCTAGTACTTGATACAAGACTGAGAAAAACATATTTAAAAGAAATATTTAGAATATTAGTTAACTTACAGATTTACCCCATTATTGATGTGGGCTTCACAACTGCCTATGATTTATTATATTGCTTTGTTGGACCTCTAATAAGTGTCGATGTCAACCCATCATCACTACTTCTTCGGGGTTAGGCTAAATACTTACTGGGTACGCGTTGATTTACGTACTCATGCTACACTTCTGCACTAAATGTGCAGGATCTGACAGGTTCAATTGGTAGTCATTTTGGCGCGCAGGCACAGCTGCTGAGGAGACTTTATGGTGAGCTGCATTCTAAGTTATGCATCGTAGCCCACAGAGTCTCCGTCGTACCATTTACTTTATCCTGTCTTATTTACATTCCAGGCAGAGGTTGTATTATTTTTGTACTCCTTAGTAAATGTTCATGCACTTATGACACCGAATTTTGGGGATGTTCTAGAATTTGTTATGGATTATTTTACACTGATTCACTTTCACTTATTATTTTAATGAAACTGTACGTAATTGCGATTTATCCTGATGCACTAACTTTGTTATTCAAGAAAGACTTATGATTTTAAAAATGATTAAATGAATAATTAAGTGTTGACTTGTTTAACAGTTGTAACGGCTCGTTTGATGTCTATTACGGTCTAGATGCCAAATTTGGATCGTGACACTACTGTATTTATATACTTTATCCAGTTTGAAACCAAGAAATTGACATACACTGATTTTTTCAGTTAAAATATGCTCTCTACATGCTTGTCTTAATTTTCTTCTAAAGTAAGTCCATAAACTAGTTATAAAGGATCATATCAATCGTTAGCCACTTTACTCGTTGAGTTGGATCAATACCGCACCCTTATCTAACTGAATCAAATATGACTTGAATAACACGTAGATAAAATCAGAAAAGGGTCGATTATTCAAGGATCAATTTTATTAGGAAAAAAAGGAAAATTAACAACAGAATCTCTCACCTAAACAAGTGCAAGATAGTAGTTAGGAGCGTACGCAAGCAATGCCGTATTTACATAAATAATAAATAAATAAATAAATACTATCTAATATTATTTTTTCATAAGTTGAAAGCCAAGGCCAATGACTTAATTGAATATTTTTGCAAAAGAAGTACACAATAACAATAACAACAACAACAACAAGCAGATGAATTTTGATAGTCCTTCGGCTCAAGAACAACAAAAGGAAGCAATAACCAATTAATAGCTGTGAGCATCTAATTATTGATCATATTCAAAATTTGACAACTTTTTAGTATTTAAATATTTTCAAGTTTAATCTTAATATTTTAGCTTTTGTTTCACCTTTATAGGTTTTATTTAAGAAAATTAAAATCACAAAAAATGCATATTTTGTTTTCACTTGTAAAAGAAAATTCATAAAAATAGATTCTTTTAAACTTTGTAGTATAAAATTAACTAGTTGTTTTGTAATTCTTCTTGAGTGACTTTATTTATATGTTCTTGATTTTAAAAACTTTAGCTAGTATTTTAAATTTGGTATTTTATTTCACCTTTTAAAAGAAAAAGAAAAGAACAAGAGCCAATCAAATTATGCCAAAGATGCTTTCCTATCCACTTTCCATACTAACTCACATGCATTCACTATTACATTCTCTTGATAATTCACATATGCTCTCATTTTTATTTTTAGTTTTTGATAAGATTTTTCCCACTCAATCACAAGTCACTTAATTTCTTTTGCTTTCTAATTTTTAACCCACAGCACCTACATAGGTAAATTAGTCATCCAAATGTTCCCACAACAGACCAAAGACTTTACAGCTGTAGGGATAGAATGGACATTCTCCATAATTCTTGAAGAGTAAGAATAACATAACAATACATTACACTCAAGAGAGGACGGATGGAGAGAGATAGAGCACCAAAGAAGAATAGAGTAGCAGCCCCAAATCCTCGAAACCCAACTGGAAACCTCCATTAAAACCTCCTCCAGCAGTGAGCACCAGGACACTAAAATCCAGCTGAAACAACATCAAAACTCCTCCATCAAACCACAAAAAATCAGCCATAAAAACGCTGCAAAACAGTCCCAAAACGACCTGCCAAACTCCCAGTCAAAACAGCTCCAAAACGAGCTGAAAAAGTGTCCCAAAACCAGCATTAAACCACCACCAAATCAGCCCCCAAACCTCCCTAAAACCAGCTCAAATGAAACTCCAAAAATGCAGCTAGAACAGCTCCGAAACTAAGCTCAAAACTGACCCTAAACCAGCCCCAAAACAGCTGTGTTACTGCTGGAAAATCAGTCGCGAAACAGCCTTGAAACACCTCCATAAGGTCATCAAAATCCCAGCCCAAAACCATAGTCAAACCAGTGTCATTCGAGTTTAGGTGAGGCGTCCGATGCAAGGTTCTTTCTTCTTTGTTTGCGGATCTGGTCTGATTCGTCATGGAGGCTCGACATTCGCTGTTGTATTATCGATCTAGCTTGCTTGGAGGTTTTCGTTTATCAATATATTGAAACAAAGTTAGCTTGAAGGTCCGTTTTCTTGTTTCATTGGATTTAATTTTTCAATTAATGAATCTTAGGATTTGCTTTTGGATGAATAATTCTGTGCTTGAATGGTTGTAACTTGTTATTTTGAGTCTTCTTTATGTACCAATTTGAGTAGATAAGTTGCTTGTAACTTTTGGATTCTTTGAATGATGATGGTCATTAATCATAATATTTACTATTACTCCGCTTGGTCTTAATAACACTGAATGCGTTATGGTTGATTAACGTTAAAATGTAATATTGTTCACTAGTTAATTAATAGATTATCGATAGGCACAAGGGAAATGTTGTTTGGATTAGCCGACATGGCTTTGAGTTGAAGATATAAATTTTGAACGTGGACTTTTATAATTGTGTGCAACCCAGTAAACTTGTCCTTTTTTTCTATTTAGGCACTTGAACTAAACCTTGTTCCTATTGAACATTTTATCTTGTTAGAAACCCCTCACAAGAGCTGACCCTAAAATCAAAACGCGCAGAGTATACACACGGATAACATGGAATAAAACCAATAAAGAAAAGGCACGTCAGCAAAAACAAAATTGAAAGAAGAAAAAACGTGGCTCTTCTTTTCTTCAGGGAATACAACCCGCATAATAACTACACAAACTTCTGTGGTGATAAGTTTTGAGAGGCGACGATGCCACCATAAAGGCACTTGACGGAGCGGCATAAAAGGATCACAATCGATTACCTCCAGCCACCCTATCGCTATTAGCAAATCCGGCATCCACCATCCCTGCTATGTCCTCCACTCGACACCACCTCCACCAACAACAATTGCTACATCTAGCACCCAGAACCTTCAAACTCATCTTCTATATTTATAAAAGTTGGGGCAATTTCAGAAGACCCAATTATCAAATAGCCATTAGATATATAAAATGTGAAGAAGAGTCGATTATTAATGAGACCCTAGTATCAAAATAGTTTTCTTTCAATTCTCCAATTGGTTTATTGATCTTCCTACAAAAATAAATTTTTGGTGTATTTAACTTGGTTTTTATTAGGTTTCATTTTGGTTTGAATGTGAAATTGTATAGGGTAAAATATGATATGACACGTAGCTGACTAAAAGGAGAAAATGTGGAATTCAAGATGGGATGGTTGAGGATCGAATGCAGCCACTACGCTTGTCACTTGAACGGATAACGTTCATAAAAGCGTATTAAATGCTCTGCGCCCGGTAACATTTACCAAGGAATACTCTACAGCATTAAGAGCGACGGCCCGTTATAGAGAATTTGGCATTTATACTCAACGTTACACCTTCATCAATGACCATCATAATTCGCATTAAAGGAGGACATGATCTTAAGACCTTTTTTCCTAGGCATTGCTATAAATAGTGAGCTCAGTTACCATTATAAGGAACACGAATGTTCTGGCAAGATCATATACTATATTTTATACAAAGCTTTATACAATTTCACTTTCTTGCTTTTAGATCTCATCATCACTGTGTTCGGGAACCGTGTTCACAGAACCGATATTTTTGCTATTTCATCTACATTCTAAGGCTAAGTATTGTATATTTCTCCAATTATTATTTTATTTCAGGATCAAATTAGTTCATTTGTCTAGAAATCACGTATAAATTCAACTGTACCGTTTTACGGGTAAACAGTTTGGTGCCCACCGTGTAGCCTAGACATTCGTGCAATTAAATTGATCCTTATTTTTTTTACTAACGTTTTGTGACTATTTTGTCTTAGAAAAAATTGCAAAAAATGACAGATAACAATGTTAACAATCCAAATCCTGAAATTCGAGGGGATCAGCCTCATTGGACTCGATCAGTGACACCCGTAGTGAGAGGAATAACATCATCCCGGTGCATGACCGACGGTACCCTCGACAGGTTCAGGAGACAACCCCCGATGATGCTGACGAGGAACATGTAGCTGATGCTATGAGGATCCTGCAAGAGCAACAAGCAATCATTCTAGGACATCTCACGAAGCAGGATCAAGTTATGACGGAACTAAAGCAGGCGCTATTAGGTGCTTCGAATAATGGAAACAGGCACGACCCGGTTCCTCCCGTTGTTCCTGCATACCAAACAACGTAGAGAGTCGATAACAACACACCCAGGGGCGAAGTTAGCTCCGATGGGGCTGGGAGGAGCAGATCAGGTCTTAACAACGAGAATGATTAATTCAAGGATGAGCTTTTATGGTTCATGAGGGAAGTAAACGCCCGCATGGATCAAATGTCGGGCTCACCACCAATATTTGAAAGGCCAGAACCGAAGAAGTATTTTCAATTACCGTACAAGCCAAGTGCGGCACCAGAACTAATCTCGAAGCATTTCAAAATGCCTGAAGTTCCAAAGTATGATGGAACTTCAGACCTGCAGGAACATATTACCACCTACGCAACAGCGGTGAAAGGAAATGATCTAGCTCCTCACGAAATTGACTATGTGTTGCTAAAGAAATTCGACAAAAATCTCACAAAGGGAACCTTAACGTGGTATTCATTACTGCCCGAGCATTCCATAGATTCTTTTAAAATGCTCGCGGATTCTTTCATTAAAGCTCATGCCAGGGCCAGTAAGGTGCAAGCCCGGAAGGCCGACATATTTAGAATCGCACAAAGAGAATCACTATTATTACGAGAGTTTGTTACCTGGTTCCAGAAAGAAAGAATATTCCTCCGGCCGTCCCGGATGAATGGGCAGTTGAAGCATTCACCAAAGGATGAATCCGAGAAGTTCAGACGCTTCCCGGAAGTTGTAGGAAAGCCTGCTTGAGTTTCAAGCAACAACCTGGGCAGATGTTCACAATCGGTACAAGTCAAAGATAAGGATCGAAGATGACCAGGTCGGTTTTACATCATCGACCAAAGGACGAGAGAAGAACAGAGAAAAATCAAAGGATGACTACGACGTGGATAGGCGGACTATGAGGGGTCGGTTTTTGTCCTACAAGCGTACTGAAGGCCGTGGCAGAAATTTTCGAGTAGCAAATAACTTCACCGTTGATAGAGAGACTGATCGTGGTCGAAACAACAGATCACTTCAAGATAAACAAACGTCGGGGTCTTGAGATTTTTCTTACCCTAGGTTATCAGAATATAACTTCAACGTCAGTATAGTAGAACTGGTGTCAGCCATGAGGAACATTAAAGAGGCACGATTCCCGAGACTTATGAGGTTCGATTCCAGCTAGAGGGATCCCAATTTATGGTGCGAATACCACGGGACGAACGGTCACCGGACATGGGACTGCCGACATCTTTGGGAGGAGGTGGCAACGCTATTGAAGAATGGTCATCTCCGAGAATTCTTGAGTGATCGAACTAAGAACAATTATGGTTGCAACAAAGACAACGTGGATTCCTCAAAAGCAAGAGAGGAAACCCCACGCCAAACGTTCAACATGATCTTTGGGGGGAACGAGATTAACAAGGTCACCTTTTCGACGGCAACGAAGACTAAAGTATCGATAACTCACATCAAAAGATTCTGGGAGGACGATATCACTTTCACGGAGGAAAACGCAGGCGAATTGTTAGTACCTCACAACAACGCACTGGTAATCTCTTTAAATGTCTTAGATTTTAAAATTAAGCGTGTTCTAGTGGATACAGAAAGTTTGGCTAATATCATACATTGGAGAGTATTGGAACAAGCTAAACTCACTGGAAGCATTATTCCGAAGACAAAACTCCTCGCTGGATTCAACGTTGCGAGCGTGACAACGAGGGAGGAGATCTTGCTGCTCACAAATGATGAAGGAGTGATAAAAACAACTCTCTTCAAAGTAGTGGATGGTGATATGGGATACAACATCATCTTAGGAAGGCCATGGTTACACGAGATGAAAGTTATACCTTCGACGTATCACCAACTGCTGAAGTTTCCAACGCCCGAAGGAATCAAGCAGATAAGAGGTGACCAACCGGGAGCAAGGGAGATGAATGCAATCTCAATTTCCAGTAGCAAAGGGAAGGAGCGCAGGACATAGCAATTACAGGAACTGGTGCCTACTCCCGAGTTAGAAGAGGTTATTCCAGAGGCAGAATCGTCAGAACAATATCAGGTGCCGAGATATTTCCAAGTTCCGGAAGAAACGGACGCATCAAAATCCACGACAGAGGAACTAGAACAAGTGTCATTATTTGAAGAATTCTTAAAAAGAAAATTTCACTTGGGAACAGGAGGTCTGGTTTTATTGAATTCCTTATAATTAACGCTGATTGTTTTGCATGGTCGCACGAGGATATGACAGGTATCCCGATGGAAATAGCCATGCACAGGCTAAGTCTGGATCCCAACATACCACCGATACGACAGAAGAAGCGCCCCATTGCCGAGGCCAGGAATAAATTCGTCAAAGAAGAGGTAACCCGCTTGCTTAAAATCGGTTTGGTCAGAGAGGTAAGATATCCAGGATGGCTAGCCAATGTAGTAGTAGTTCCTAAGAAGAACAATAAATGTCGTATGTGTGTAGATTATAAAGATCTTAATAAGGCGTGCCTGAAAGATTCGTTTCCACTGCCAAATATCGATCAAATGATTGATGTCACGACCGGACACAAACTGATGAGTTTGTTTGATGCTTATATCGGGTACAACCAAATTAAGATGAACCCGGAAGATCTAGAAAAGACTTCATTTATAACAAATTTTGGTACATATTATTACAATGTAATGCCTTTCAGGTTGAAAAACGCCGGAGCCACTTATCAACGCCTCATAAATAAGATGTTTGAAAAGCAAATACGAAAAATTATGGAAGTTTATATAAACATTATGCTCGTTAAGTCTTTGAATGCAGGTGATCACCTTAAGCATTTGTAAGAAACATTTGATATCTTGAGGAAGTATAACATGAAACTTAACCCCAAAAGTGCGCGTTTGGGGTCAGCTCCGATAAGTTCCTGGGGTTTATGGTCACAAAGGGGAATTGAGGTAAACCCCGACAAAATCAAGGACATAGACGATATCCCGGATCAATTATCAAACGTGAAGGAAGTCCAAAGACTCATAGGAAGGTTAGCAGCTTTGAGCAGGTTCATTTCTCGATCGTCGGAACAGTGTCATCGCTTCTTTATATTGCTCAAAAAGAAGAAGAATTTCGAATGGATGCCGGAGTGCCAGCAGGCTTTGATGGACCTGAAGAAGTACTTATCAAGCCCTCCATTACTCTCGAAACCAAAAGAAGGTGAAACATTGCTGGTCTACCTCGCGGTTTCAGAAGTTGCGGTAAGTGCAGTTTTAGTCCGGGAGGATGAAGGTACGCAGTTTCCTACTTATCACGTTACCAAAATTTTAACGGGAGCAGAAGCTCGCTACCCACATTTGAAAAAACTGGCCTTAGCTCTCGTAGTCGCCGCTCGATAATTGAGGCCCTATTTCCAATGCCACCCAATAGTTGTGGTAACTACTTTCCCTTTGCTGAACATCCTTCATAAACCCGAACTCTCAGGCAGATTGGCCAAATGGGCCGTCAAAATGAGTGAATTCGACATCGAATATAAATCTAGGACTGTAATTAAGTCACAAGTCTTGGCTAACTTCGTGGCCGATTTTAGTTCAGGATCGCTACCTTTGGCAACCAAGGAGGCAGTCATGGTGTCGGAATCAACATCAGGGGTTTGAACCTTATTTACGGATGGAGCCTCAAACGTAAAAGGGTTTGGGCTCGGAATAGTTTTAATCACGCCTTCGGGGGAAACCTTAATTCTGAGGTTATCGAAATTAAATGTGACTCACAGCTGGTGGTAATCAGGATTACGGGATCTTTAATACCAAATAAGAACGTATTCAACAATACGTGATAAGGGTCCAGGCTCTTTTGGCACGACTCCGTTAGTGGTCAATCACTCATATCCTGAGAGAGGATAACACAGAAGCGGATGCATTAGCAAACTTAGGTTCATCGACGGAAATAAAGGGATCGGAGTCCGGAACGGTGGTACAACTGATGAGTTCAGTCCTTGATATGGATGGTTACTATGAAGTGAATTCGTCTAGTCTGGTATGGGACTGGAGGAACGAAATAATCAACTACCTCGAGCACGGAAAGTTGCCCGACGATCCCAAAGCGTCACGAGTGTTACGCACCAAAGTTGCACATTATAGCTTCAGGAAAGGCCAATTGTATAGAAAATCTTTTCAAGGTCCGCTAGCCCGGTGTTTAGGAGCATCAGAAGCTGACTATATCATGAGAGAAGTCCACGAAGGGATATGCGGCAATCACTTAGGCGCAAAGTCTTTGGTGCTAAAATTGGTACGGGCAGGATAATATTGGCCTCGCATGGAACAAGACGCCAAAAATTTCGTAGGAAAATGTGATAAGTGCCAATACTATGCATTACTAGTACATCAACTGGCTGAACCCTTACATTCGGTTCTGTCCCCGTGGTCGTTCATGAAATGGGGGATGGACATCACCGGACCGCTGCCACCGGCTCCCAGAAAGGTAAGATTTCTTTTAATTTTGACTGATTATTTTGCTAAATGAGTGGAAGCAGGTTTTTATCAGAAGATCGAAGAACGCGAAGTGGTTGATTTCCTGTGGGAAAATATAATTTGCAGATTCGAAATACCAAAAGAGATAGCATGTGACAATGGGCCACAGTTTATCGGTGCAAAAGTTACGAAGTTCTTCGAAGACCTGAAAATAAAGAGAATCACATCCTCACCTTATCATCCGAGCGCAAATGGTCAAGCGGAGTCAACAAATAAAGTGATCATTTAGAACCTCAAGAAAAGGCTAGAAGCAACAAAAGGTAAATGGCCCGAAGAGTTGCCTAGAGTTCTATGGGCCTACCGAACAACGGCCAAATCAAGTATAGGAGAAACTCCTTTTTCCTTCGTGTACGGTGCTTAAGCCCTAATACCAGTTGAAGTGGGCGAACCCACTTTGAGATATTCTCAGACAAATGAAGAATAGAACGACGAAGCAATGCTAATCAATTTGGAACTGCTCGAAGGACGTAGGGACTTGGCATATAGAAGAATGGCAGCTCAAAAGCAGAGGATGGAGCGATATTACAATCGAAGAGCCAATTTCTATTTTTTCAAAGTAGGAGACTTTGTTCTAAGGAAAGTAACACAAAATACCCGAGAGCTCAACACGGGAAAGCTAGGTTCAATATGGAAAGGTCCTTACCGGATTTCAGCTATCATTGGGGAAGGTTCATACGAGTTGGAGAACCAGAATGGGGATAAGTTGCCCAGCAATTGGAACATGGCACAATCAAAGATAATATTACTGATAAACAACACTTAAACAGAAAGTATGTGCTACGCTCTTTTTTCCTTCGTTCAGTTTTTGTCCCAATTGGATTTTTCTGGTAAGGTTTTTAAGAGGCAGTGACAGAAAGCATACTACGAAGACAGCAGCAATAAGACCTTTGATTGCAAGGCAAACGAACAAGCTCCCACCCGAGGACAATTAGGTAATCTTTGGTTCGATAGCAAATTCCTACCGGGAAGTTAAGTTTGTTACTGAATAGAGGTTACCCGACCGTTCACGGACACAAACTGCCAAAGGACTATAAGGTATTCTTTAGCTCGATAGCATGGATTCCTAAGGGGAAATAAGATATGTTGTCGAGTGAAGGATTACCTAGCAATTCATCGGTGGGACCTTTGATGATACAAGACTTCCAGTGTTCCAATTCACATTCTTCGCATTCAAACACTAGGGGGGAATGGTATGAAGATACGGCAACAATGATTGCCACATCAATCGGGAACGAAAATCCGAAAACAAAAATGCATCATCGGGACCGGGGACTGCGTAGCCACTCCCATAGAAACAAGTTGTACAAGATAACCACAAATAATGGCAATTTCTTTTCAGCATAGCAAAATGCTTATGAAATTTTTGAAAATAGAAGGAATAAAATGAAATCCTTTTGCTTTTATCTTGTTCCTTGTCTGAGCGATGAGCTGATTTTGTCATTTGAAAGTTAAATAAGTACTTCAAATGTTAGGCTGTAATGAACAGGAGACGTCCTCCTCAAGAGCACCGTAAACATAAGAGAGCCCTCTCTTATAAAAACTCTCACGTAAAGGGTTGGTTCCGGAAGAATCAATGCCCGGAATCCAAAATGCCATCGGGGAAAAATACACATGAAGTCGCATATGAGAAGGACGCAAAAAGAAAACTTGCGCAAATATTCATAGAAACCCTCACATAAAAGGAAAACTTGCGCAACTATTCATAGAAACCCTCATGTAAAAGGAAAACCCAAAAATTCATAAAAATCCTAACGTAAAAGGGATAATACTCGAAACAAGAATGCTTCAAAGAAAAGGCATCCGAGACTACACATAGTAAAGCGCGAATTGAACAACATGCGCGGAATACCTGAGCAAATGCAAAAGTTAAAAGCTTGCATGGATATTCAAATGAAAGTAGACTCAAACGATATTTGAACAAAAAGTATGTCTTTATTCACAAGAACGGGCCAAAACGTTATGAGTACAAAATGAGAAAAGAAAGGAAAAGTTAAACTGGAGTGCCTCCGAGACCAGGAGGGAGAGAAGTATCTGCATTGTCGAGAAGAGTAGGTGGTCCCACCGATGGCTCAACGCTTTCCCCAATTTGTTCTTCGGCGTCATCGCCTTCCTATCCTTCTTCGATTTTTGAAAATTTGAAACCGGAATCAGAAGAACCTGGAGCATCAGACTGCGTCGAGAGTCTAGTTTTTGCAGCCAACTCAAGCTCTCGGACCTTAGCAATTTCAGCATCAACATCAATAATACCAGTTTTGGCCTCTTCCAAGGTTTTTCTCCTCATGCTATACATAGAATAAGTTTTTTCAACAATGAGGGAAAATGCTCGGCGCTTAAGTTCTTCTTTGAGTTGAATAACCTCGGCGGAAAGGTTTTCCTTGGCGGATCTAACATATTGGAGGCTGACATCGAGCTCGCGGACAGTTGAACTAAAGAGCCTATTATGCTCAATAGTTTTCCTGTACTTCTCTTCTAGCTGGGCATGTTTCGCCTCCACGGCAGCAAGCTCTTCACTTTTGGAGTTCAAGGCTGCCTCCAAGTTAATCACTCTTTCAGCGGAGGCAGCCTCACGATCGGCTGTAGCAAGAACGGCGTTCTGGACTTCTACCCATTTGGCCTTGGCCTTATCAAATCTAACCCTCAACAGCCCAATTTCTTGGCTAAGAGTTACCACTTCTTGCTCGCTTTGCTGCAGACGAGCCTCCAAGACAGTGGCCTCAGCAGCTCTGGTTTCCAGTTCCAAGCGGAGGAGAACAGTCCGGTCCCATTCCGCCAAAAGCTGATCCCGCTCAGAAGTAAGTTCTTCCTTCTCACGAATCAACCTTTGAAGGCCTCAGAAGCAAGAAAGTTGGCCTACAAAACAAGAAGAAGTAAAACTTAGAATACACTCATACTAAAGTAGAAGAAGTGATGAAGGAAGAAAAGAACGTACTGCTGCGGCATTGTGCATGGCATTGTTCAACAAGCACTCTCCCGAGAGTGCTTGAATCTTTTCCCAATCCTTTTCTAAAGCCTTTGGCTTCAGATAATAGCAAGCTCCACCGGCTGGAGTAGCAAGTCGCACCTGGTAGAGACCGAAAGAGTAACGTTCCTCCTCCTTTATGGATCTTCGGAAGGGGCGGCATAATTTTGACCCAAATTCCAATGAACTGGGGATTGTGGAAGAGGAACACCTTCTCCACGGTCAGGTGCGGCCGATGGAGGAGATACAACAACTGCTAGTGGAAGAGTGGATGAAGATGGAAGTGATGTAGCAGTTGCTGGTGTTGGTAAAGGTGGAGATGGAGCTGATGGAGTTAAAGAATGAGAAGCAGCTGCATCAAATGCAGTGCCAGTTGTTGAATGCTCGCCAACCAAAGACGGCAAGGACCCGGTACTCAGACCTGTAATACCGGTTATAGTAATTGGGGCCCGAAAATGAGAGTTGGCATATTCCACTAAATCAGATTATCCCCAAAGTGCTGAGACGTCGCCTTCAGTTGGTGCAATTATCTCAACAGGTCGAGCATCCTGTTGAGATGATGAGGATCATCGCCTTCTATGTAAAGAAGCTCCCTCATCACCATCTTCTTCATCATTGTCGATCATCACCGTGTCTATGACCGGCCCGGAAGAAGGACCGGTTATCATCGCCACCAGAGATGACTCATGTCACGACCCAAGCCGGAGGGCTGTGACTCACGCCCGGGCCCTACCTGCCGAGTGCCGATATACATCTTATCTAACCTTTCTTATTATCTGTAAGGGCCAACGAGATCAGTGTAAATGGTAGACAAGAATTCTAATCAACCAAAAATGACGGGTAATGCCATAAACATATATACCATAGCCGACAAGGCTGTCATGAAAGACTGTACAATAAAAATAAATTTGCCGATAAGGCAATCCCAACTATACATGAGTCGACACCTGTCTATGAACCTCTAAAGAACATAAGTGCTGCAAACTTTGCCGGAACAGGGCCCTGACATACCCATAATGCCTATAACAAAAATATGCTTACCAAGACCACGACAAGTCCAGAGAAGGGACCTCGCTAACAGCCGCTGCACCGGCTGCCTACTGTGGTGGGGGAGCCTTGTCTACCTGTCTATCAGGACCTGCAGCACGATATGCAGCGTCCACAAAAAAGACGTCAGTACGAATAAAGTACTGAGTATGTAAGACAGGAAAGTATAATGTAACAATAATGTGTATAGGGGCAGGGAATATACACCCTGTAACATCTGAGTGCCTCTGAGGGCGATGAGAATATACGTACGGTAACATCTGAGTGCCTCTGAGGGCGACTAATCATGAAATGCCCGACGTGTATACATATATATATATATATATATATATATATATATATATCCTTTTAAAAACCATCATCATCATATATATACGCCTCTGTAGGCCTTATCATCATCATATCATACCCCGGCCATCATAAGGCTCGATAACATCAATACACAATTGATCAGTGGTTGCACAATAGGTGCCTGCCCGGCCAACTATAGCGTGGCGCGATAAAGTAAAATAGCTGCCGACTATAGCGCGGCTCAGTAGAGTAAAACATAGACATATATATAGTTGCACAATAGGTGCCTGCCTGGCCGACTATAGCGCGGCGCGGTAAAATAGATATTGCATGTTGGACTCATTGGAATCACATTCTGAACCTTTTGAAGTGACGTAAGGTCAAAGAAATAATATCAACCTCAATCCTCCCATAAGAGGGGAAATAATATAAGTACTACTAGTCCCTAAGAGTAGAGCATCTTTGGGAGGCTCGTTCAATGCGTATGTATAATCAGAGTCGTGCAAAAGAAGGAAAGGGACAGTCTCACATACCTTATATATGCTGGCCAACTTCAATTTATGAAAAAAAAGTTACGATTCCTCAGTCTACGATGAAACGGACAGCACCTCCCCTGATATAAGATTTCCCATAAGTCATAACAGCCAACAACCATAACATCAACAAAAACTACAGCTATACCAATCAAGCAATCAAAGAGCGGCAAGCTCCCGAGGCTTTATCCAATGGTGTACTTGACACCCGACCTCCTTTTAACGAATCAAGCCCTACACAAGCTTCCGCACCACCACCAATTTCCATATCATAAGGAAAGAGCCCATAATTACTTTATCTACTTGATAAAGATAAAATACTTATTCCAATGAGCACACATGGCTAATATTAATTACAAACTTATCTAACCTTTACAAAAAGGTTATCAAATTTATAAGGTCTCGGTTCTACACTCGGTCTGAAGTTGGTGTCGCTAATACCTCGAAAATGACCTCGATTTTGGGCTCGGTTTTGGTCTCGATTTTGGACCTCGATATTGGTCTCCGAATCGACCTCGATTCCATCCTCGGTCTGAGGTCTCGGAATCGACCTCGATTCCATCCTCGGTCTAAGACCTCGGAATCGACCTCGATTGGACCCTCGATTTGAGACCTTGGGAGGATCCTCGATTTTAAGCTTCGAGAGGACCCTCGGTTTTAACCTCGAGAGCACCCTCGGGTTTGACTTCGATTTCACCCTCGGTTTGGACCCTCGGTTGGACCCTCGATTTTGGCCTCGATTGAGCCCTCGGTTTTTTACCTCGATTTTTTTTTTTGGTCTAGGCTCATTATTTCTCAAAAGGTGTGGTATGTTACAGATGAGGTCCCCAAAATCACACTCTTTTTCTCTCACTCGAGTTTTGTCCCAATTGGGTTTTCTCAAGGAGATTTTTAATGAGGCGATGACGGGGATACTTCAGAATTGAAGTACACAGATGGAAGGCACCAAACGATAGGTTCATTGCAATCTCTCACTATCTTTCCAGCTCAACCAATGAAGGGACTAGATAGATCGGGACTAGGGCTGAACAACCAGCCAGCACCCGGAAAATATGTAAATCTCTCCAGAAGTATGAATAAAGCACAAGTACATGAAAGTTTATCTCCTCTCCACACAAAAGTTACATTCGACCTCGTTCGAATTAACACCTATTCAGCCCACGCCCTCAATTAAATAAAGGTTGCATTCGACCTATTCGGCCCACGACCTCAATTAATCAAAGGTTACATTCGACCTCTTTCGAATTAACACCTATTCTGCCCACGACCTCAATTAATGAAAGGTTGCATTCGATCTCGTTCGAATTAACACTCATTCGGCCCACGACCTCAATTAATGAAAGGTTACATTCGACCTCGTTCAAATTAACACCTATTCGACCCACGGCCTCAATTAATTAAAGGTTACATTCGACCTCGTTTGAATTAACCAAAGATTACATTTGACCTCATTTCGAATTAATACCTATTCGGCCCACGGCCTTAACCAAATGAAGGCTACCTTCAACACCGTTCAACCCACTCAAATCAGTTACGAAAAATACAATCAAGCAATAAAGTCAGAAAAGCGCACAAATTCGAACAAAAAAAAGAAGTCAGGTACGAATAACAAAACTAACACTTCATTAAGAATATTTTTTACAAAGGTTGCACGCCTACCAAAAGTACACATGCCCACGGCTAAAACAAAAAAGAACTAATCACCACCCGGCTCAGCAGCATTACCCGCTTGATCATTAAGACCGTCTTCACCCATCTCATCGCCATCGCCAACGGGATATTCATCCTCCTAACAGGCATCATGTTCAATTCGGTCCACGCTCGCACCCTCCTCGTCATCGCCAGCTTCCGGTGTAGCAGGGCCATAGCCATAAGCAAACCGATCTTTACGTGCCTTAGCACGTGCATTCTCAAAGTCGGCTTTTGAAAGAGCCTCCGCCGTCATCAGATCCCTGAATATATCCAGTTGGGCCTAGGCGTGAATCCATTCCTCGTACAGATCTTGAGGAACATCAGGGAAAGCAGAAGTGCAGGATGAGGATGGCTGAGCCAATAACTGTGACTTTTCAACCTCAAGGGCAACAACTCAATCAGTAAGGCCCAAAGCTTCTTTTTCTTCCCCTATCCGCTCATCAAGCCGCTCCTCTCTGACCTAGCCATCTCCAAAGTGCAATCTCGCTCAGAATGGAGAAAGCGGATCACGTCCTCTAAATCTTCCGCTTTCCTTGCAGTCGATAACTGGGCCGACTCCGCCTTCTCCAAACCCGACACCTTCTCATAGACCTCGCCGCTCAAAAGGACCACTCGGAGTTTACACTCCTACATCTCGGCGTGCATGAGAACACTTGGGCCTGAAGGTCCGCGCATTGGGCCTCAACCCCCCTGCTCACCTCGAGCTCCTCTTCTTTGCCCTTCAACGCCCCTTCAAGCTCACTACATTTTCTGAAGACCCTCACCATTTTGTCATCCTTTTCCTACAGTTCGTCTTGGAGAGCCCGGAAGTTGCTACTTCTACCAAGCCGCCTGCAAAGCTCGCGGTGCTTATCACGATATTCGCGATATTTCCGCTCTATCTTTTGGATAATGGCCTTACGCCTCTCCTCTCGGGGGGAGCTCTCGATCTCCAAGATCACGGTCTGAAAGAAAGCCAGAATGAATAAAAAACCGGATTTGACATGAAAAAAGAAGAACACAAAAAATGAAAAAATTCCAAAGGCTCAATGCTACTCGACAAAGTAGTGTCCTTCAGTTTCTCGAGGGTCTTACCTTCCACATTGAAACAGAGGGGACAAAGAAAAGGGACCACGCCCTCCGTATTAACTAGTAGATCCTGGTCCAAAGGGATCGCAATAGTCCGCGTGATCCCCTCCAATCTCACCTCGAGCCGGGTGAGTCCTTCTCTCATCATCCTAACTTCCTCGGCGTCCATATCGAATCCCGTCTCGTAACTTCTTTGGCTACGCTTTTGCTTTTCGTGTCAATCCGGGAGGAAGGATCCTCGGCTGGTAACGAGGTCGATGGCTCGCCCCCTCGCAAGGCATCAGCGACTCTCGCCGACGGCCCTTCCAAATCTTTTATGGCCTCAAGGAGCAATGCGCATTCCTCAACCCCCGACAACGGAGGAATTATGGGCAGTAGCTCGGCACTTCCGAGGTCTATGGTCGTCGTTTCTCTAACGACGAAATCCTCCATAACCGAACTCCTCGCACGGGCAGCTCCTTCGCCGATCTCTACCAATTGCTTCTTGCAGGGAAGCAAGTTATCGTCATTTGGCGATGATCCCTCCTCGTCGTCCTCAACTATTAGATGACTCAGAAGGGAAGTTGAAAGCCCAGCTGTAGAAGTAGTCGACGCTCGAGCGGGCCTCACCGCAGCAGAAAGAATAAAAGCGGCCTTCCTCTTGTGGAATGCCGGAGTAGGAGCCTTCTATCTCCTCGAAGATCCTCGGGCTGCAAAAGAAAAGTTAGAAGACTATCAATTCCTGCCCAAAATCGTAACGAGCAGGCGAATACAAGGTCGAAACGGCATGTACAAAAGATCACTATATATAGATGAATACGGACGGATGAACTCAGTGGTCGCTAAAAGCTTAGTCTCGAATTTCTTGATAAAAGCCAGCCATTCACGAATCCTCACTGTGTGAGGCAACCTGGCTAACCCAGTCATGAATATCCGCAACCAAAGGAGGGGGCAAAGTCTCGGCTGAGCGAGGAAAAGACAATGTTAGACTACAATTAAAATGGGCAAAATAAGCGCTTAGCAAAAGATACTTACAGATATAATTCCATGCCTCAGGAAATCCACTCGTGTTGGCCACCACGTCCTCGGTCTTGACGCAGAAGAAGCTGAGCCAGAATTGACGATTTGCTTTATCATCCATCTTCACTACCAAACATTTACTTCCTCGGTGACGAAGATGCAACATCGTCCCCCTATAGAAATTACGTGCGAATAGGTGCATCAGGTGTCGAAGAGAGATCCCATGGCCAGCCAATTCCGCGTATTTCGTCAACATACGGATAACTTTATAAATTTAAGGAGAAAGTTGAGCCGGACAGACACCGTCGTAGCGGCAAAATTCCTCCGCCAATGGGAGAAGAGGAAAGGAATAGCCTACATAGAATGGATATGCGTAGAACATGCAGTATCCGGGGTCCGAGGCCTCAGGGTCGTCCTCGGGCAACTTCGAGAAATCATATCTAGGGCTTTCACTATGAGGAATTATTTCCTCCACCGTAGGAAATCTATCATCCTCAAGGGTAGCAAAAGCATCGTCGCTATGAGGGGGCATACGCACAGCCAAGGGAGTAGGGTTAGACGCCATGTCGGAGCCGGAGGTTGGGTTAACCATAGTCTTGAAGGAGGGTGTCTTAAGCACAGAAGTTGGAAGCAACGGTCACTAGAATCAGGGGAGTGGTCATGCTACGACGAAGCAGAATGGAAACCAGGGTTAAATATGAAAGATGAAAGAGAGAAACGCATGGGATTCGATATTAGATGAAAGCAAAACAAACAAAATGGCCTCAGATCCCTAGTTATAAAAGTTCGAGCACTAAAACTTAGAAACCAAGCCATCATTACCCAACGCAGATATCGAAAAGGCAGAGGCGCAAGAAACGACGCAAAGCATTAGGAAAAACGCATCATAATGACGCATGATGTCATGACGTCATTCTGAAACGACGAATCCACAAAGTTTGCAACTTACGAAAAGTCATGTTGCCACCTCGCCTAAAGCACCGCTATCCAACTTGCTTACCCAATTTCATCAACAATGACAAACAGGGTCCGCTCACCAAGGTCGTCCAATCTCGACCTTAATAAGCGAAGAGACTAACTGTATAGGCCAAAAATCAGCCTTTGTAATATTAAGCATAAAATGGCATTAAAGAATGTCATCGGTCGAGTTCGCCCAAGACATAGCAAGATTAATGGCCGAGGTGTTGACATGAGCCGCGGTCGAGATATCAATAGAGACCGTAGTCAAGATGGCAACAAGGGTCGAGGTCGAGATCGACTACTAGTTATAAGACTTGTAACGGCTAATTTTTCAGAATAGGGTGTTAGAAGAGGAATATTCTAGTGAATATTCCTGAGTTTTGTACTATTAGGGTTTTCTAAGAAAAAGGACCCATATATATAGAAAGAAGAGACAATAATAAGGGCATGTAATATTAATTTTCGAGAAGAACACTTTTGAGAAAAAGAATCTCTCTCTGGAAAAAACACAAAGATTACCTTTCTACAAAAATTCTTGTTCATATTATTTCTCGCTTTTCCACCAGATCCAAGGACTGTTCATATGAATCTTGGATCTATCTGTCATTCACCGTTGCCAGACAGAATATTCGTCTTGTCCATTCATTGTTGGGTGAATCATTTTCTTTATTTACATAAATGTCATTTATTGGCATTTACTGTTAGTACTATCTCACTTAATGTTCTTATTGTAAGGGTATTCTTACATTTATTGTCGCCAACCTTATACGAAATTTTGTCTCGTCTACCGTAAGTCCTTGTGCTTTGTATCTAAAGTTATTATCCTTAATTAGATTTAACCCTTCATTATACAAATTTAATAATTTAAGCGAAAATTATACTTTTTTTGTCGAACAATAGTGGATTACAAATTTTGATTCTACTAATGTACCAAAATTAAATTTGCTTTTCTCGCTAGACCTTTCTAGTTCAAGCTTCTTGTGAATTATATGACCTCACCCGAGTACTTAAAAGTGTACAATTCCATGGCTACATTTCAAGATTTAGGAAATGAGTTTGCATTTGCAAGGCACATTCCTTATAAGCTTTTGGGGTAGAATTCTCTTGTTTACACGCAATATATGTACTATCTCGAGCATATGGACGGATGTATATTACAAATAACATGCGTTCAGCTAAATTTTTAATATAATTAAAAATATATAAAATAATATATTCATGCTAAATACCTATTGTCACAGTGGGAACAGTAATATACTATATTGATAGACTAGAAATAGTCGATACAGAGATAGATATACTATATTGATAGACTTAAAAGAATTTATTCACTTATGATTCATGTAATATAATAGTATAATTTTTTTACACAATTGATACAACTTAAACTTGATATAAAATGTTATTCTCTTTTCACATAGTATAATGGGACCAAAATCCATGCGTGTCCGGTCCTTGTTCCTAACTAAGCACCCTCTTTCACGTGTACCAATCAAAGTCGTAATAATTTTAGTTCTTGTATTATTTTCATCGAAGTAGCGTGATTTCCCATCAAACAGTTCAATTATTTGATTTAACGTAATGTTCGCTCTCACTGAGTTCTATTAGGTGCCTAACTAAGCACAATCATTTTGATCGTATATACATGTCAATATCATAATAATTTTATTCAATACGAATATTTTTCATTAGAGTAGCGTCAAATTGCGCATTTTTTCGACCAAACAATTCAATTATTTGACTTAACATAACGTTCATGACTCTCATTGAATAGTAATTTTGAAATCTTCCTTTGGGTTGGAGGGATTGCAAATTACTTCAACTATAGAGTTATCATTAATATGATGCAAAACTCATTGGCAAAAGTTTTCTCCAAAATGAGTTCCAACCCCTATATATAACTAACACCATAGAATAAGTTCCACTGCCTCCAGAATTTTTTCCCCGAGTTTGCAAAGAACCAGTATATCATAGTCCCTCATTAATGAACAACCGAACAAAATACAACAAACCATGACAATGATTTACCAAGAGCCAAAAAGAAACAAAAAGTGTTGAGGTTCGGCGAAGCTTCCTTCTATTGAAACGATTATTCCATATTGGAAATGACAGGACAAGATATTGTTACAGGTATCAACTTCTCAACAGAAAGATGGTCCAAGAATCTTTGTGTCTTCACCCTAATCAAGAAGCTGCAACCACAATTACAAAATTGGCCATACCAAATTTAGCGGAAAAATCAAAAGAATGGCATTGTGGAGGAATTTTTTTAAAGTTTTAATTATATTAGTCATTAGTAAAGAATTTTTATACTTAATATTTATTTGTTGTAGCAAATAGCTTATTTTATTTTAAAGGGCAACCCACCTATGTACTAAGTTACTTATATCTTAAAGTAGCTTACCTATATAAATATGAATATTTGAATAATCTGATATCGTGACAAAAAATGTATGTCAGCAACGATTTTACCCGTTGGTGACGGGGAAGTAAGTGAGAGGTTAAAAATCAAAGATTTGCAAAGATAACTTATTCTATGAAACCTCACCCCATCTCCCATCCCTATCGACCATAGAAAGGAAATATTATCAAATTGAGGAAGGGACTATTGAGTTATTGGACTCTTCTGCAAGTACAACCACAGTACATCACATGCGTCTTAATTACCCATTTTGTTCCACTCCGATAGTTGATGGTAGTGGCGGAGCCGCTCATTGACAGAAGAGTGAATTGACACTCCTATGTTCGGAAATTATACCGTGTAGATAGGTTAAATATTTAATTATATATATATATATATATATTATGTGTTGATTTCTTTTATTTTTTCATATATTTACTTATTTATATTTTGCCACCCATTAGAAAAAATTCTGGCTCCGCCACTTATTGATGGTTGGACTGAGAATTTCTGATACAAAAAAGTTAGAGTAATTTTCCTCCCTAAAATCCCCTGGTAATAAGCACAAAAAAAAATCAAGACGACGCACAACGCATAGACAAAATTAGGTTAAATCACATGATTACTAAATGAAGAGTTTAACCTATTAGCGTCCAACAACACTAAGTGGTGTCTGAATCTTACTTATCTTTTTTTTTTTTTGGCTATCATTCTTATCTTACATTAGAAAGAGTATCTATATGTTTTATTTATGCTTTGTTGTTGAATAATTACTCTCTTACAAAGTACTGACAGGTTTTTATTTAGTTTAATATTGATTATTAATGAACAAGCAATTGAGAAATCTCATTAAAAAAAAAAGAAAAAGGAAAATGCATCAGTAACCCCAACTAATGATCGAAGTTCAACTACAAACTTTTCCTTTTCGGGGTCTTATTACCCCCCTCCCCCCTNCCGGCGAACTACTTTAAAATAGAATAAATTCACCCTTGAAATATTGAAACCTAAAATTCTGCTAGGAGATGAACTACACACCCTAGACACGTGTATGTATATTTTATTAAAAATTTATGTTTCTTTTCTGTCCCTTATTTTTTTCTTTCTCTTTTCTCTTTTTCATTTACTCTCTTCACCCCAAACTAGACAACAAAGTTTCACCCTATGTTCTAATTTTGTCCCCTGATCTGTTCTTCTTCTTCTTCTTCTTTTTTTTTTTTTTTGGCTGCTAAGCTATGCTTGAGGCCTTTAAATGGCTATTGTGGTGGTGACGTTTTGCATGATTTCTATCACCGGTAATTGTAGGGCATAAAAATGGTGGCTCTTATGATTAAGAGGTGAGTGATGGTGAATTATGTGAGTATATGTGTGTCTACTGGGTAAGAAAAGGCTTCTTCCTATTTGAAATTTCAAAAACTCTATTTTTTCTGGCAAAAAAAAGATTTTCCGGTAATGGACGTTTCCAGATCTGAGTGGTTTTGCTTTAGATATGTATAATTTTTATTTTTATTTTATGAAAGTGTGATTTGTGTGTTCGAGAAGGAGAGAAAAAGGAAGAAGACTAACCGAAATAATTAAAGAAGAAAGCCATAAAAGTCACCAACGAGTGTTGTATGTTGTTGACGAGAATAGCGACGTGGAGGAGAAGAAGGAAAAGGAAAAGGAAAAATAAAGTAAAAAATTATATATCTTATTAAAAAATATAAAAAAGCAAAAAGAAAAATCTGAAAAATCATTTTTTCTTGCTTCTCACTCTCCCGGGGAGAGTGAAATACACACACTTTGCTGCGTAAGCTTTAAGGGTGCAAAACCGCCAAATTCAAATTAATACGGGAAAAACAAAACAGAGAAAAAAAATTAAATTACCGTTATAGAAACAGACTAATTTGGATTAATAATATTGCATTAATATTAACAAATAAATCTAGTCCATAAAATTAATTAATCAATCGGATCATTTGGCCGAAGCCGAGCCGAGCGATGACGACGGTGCGAGACTTGCCTTCTTCTCAACTCTTTAAGAGCTAGAAGAATTGCAATTGTATATATATCCGACAAAACTCTTTTCCTCTTCCAATATGAGACAATGTCCATTTGTCAAAGAGGAAAATTCAAAAATTTTCCCTCCATTTCCCATTTGCTCTATTTTAAGCTTTAAGAAGCTTAAACCCAACACAAATAATTCTACTTAAATATAATGTAGGAGGATAATAGGACCCGCAAAACAGTGTGTAATTAAAAATCCTACTAAGATCAAGAGGATACTTATGCATTTTTCTCTTAAAAAAATCTCAAAATACTAGGAATTCTAGAGTAATGTAGAACCGGTGAGATTAGTAAAATCAATGTCATTAATCAACAACAAGAATTTCACTGTACGATATTAATTTCTATCTTTTCATGATGATGAGGAGGATCAATTCAAAGTTCAAATCGATTCACCGAAAAGTAGCTCAAGTTGTCAAAAACAATTACTTGACAAAGTACTGCTCGTAAAATTACTTGGCTTGTTCTACTTGATATATCCAACTTCCATTGATTTCTCCTTTTTGGTTGAAACCAAAGACATCTAAAATAGCAAAATGTTCTATTCTAAAGTATAGAGTATCAAATTATGGAGTCATACCATGAAAGTTAGGGAGAGGGTGATAGAAGAGAGGGTGAGGAGGACGATATCTATATCTGATAACCAATTCGGGTTCATGCCGGGTCATTCTACTACGGAAGCTATCCACCTTATTAGGAGGTAGGTGAAACAGTACAGGGATAGGAAGAAGGATCTGCACATGGTAGGGCAGTGCATAATTTGGTAAATACCAAATTACCGTACCGAAACCGAAAATTTTGGTATTTGGTATCCGATATTTTGGTATTTGGTATGGTATTTAGTTTAAGTTTTAAGAAAATTGGTATTAGGTATGGTATTTGGTATTTTAAAATAAAATACCGAAATACCAATACCGTACTGAAATATATATTATATTACACAATACACATATTATTAATTATAACATAAATATAAGAAATCTAAAATTTTACTTTTCTTTATTCTCTAAGTTCATCAATTAACTCTAAGCAAGTAACAAGATATCTCTAATGATCAAATTTATTCTTTTATGTACAATTCTTTCTCTGGGTTGGTATTTATTGGTTTTGGACAAAACTTTTCTCAACAAACGTTTTTAGTTTTGTACTTTCGAGTAATTTAATTAAGAAAACTACCGTCTATAACTCTATGCACTAGTTAGTATTCAAACCGAATAAAACGAAGTTACCAAACCGTATAAATCAAACCGAAAGGAGAAAAATTGAATCATACCGAATTTTATTAGGTACGGTATTGGTATAGCATTTTAAGAAACCGAATACCGAAAATACCGAACTGAAATGTTTAAATATCGTACCGTACCGACCGACAAACACCCCTAGCACATGGTGTTTATTGATTTGGAGAAAGCGTACGACAAGGTTCCTAAAGAGTTCTTTGGAGATGCCTAGAGGCCAAAGGTGTGCCAGTTGCTTACATTAGGGCGATTAAGGACATGTATGACGGAGCTAAGACTCGAGTTAGGACAGTAAGAGGCAACTCTGAGCATTTTTCGGTTGTTATGGGGTTACACCAAGTATCTGCGCTCTGCCCATACTTATTTACCCTAGTGATGGACACACTGACACATCATATTCAAGGGGAGGTACCATGTTGTATGTTATTCGCTGACAATATAGTTCTGATATACGAGACGCGAAGCGGCGTTAACGAGAGGTTGGAGGTCTAGAGACAGGCCCTTGATTCTAAGGGTTTCAAGTTGAGCAAAAGTAAGACGGAATATCTTGAGTGTAAGTTCAGTGCCGAGCAAAGGGAAGCGGGCATGGACGTGAGGCTTTGATTACAGGTCATTCCCAAGAGAGTCAGTTTCAAGTACCTTGGGTTGGTTATCCAGGGGATGGGAGATCGACAAGGATGTCACACACCGTAAAGGGGTAGGGTGGATGAAATGAAGGTTAGCATCTGGAGTCCTGTGCGACAAGAAAGTACCACCACTACTCAAATGTAAGTTTTATAGAGCTGTGGTTAGACCTGCCGTGTTGTATGGGGATGAGTGTTGGCCAGTTAAGAACTCACATATCCAGAAGATGAAAGTACCAGAAATGAAGAAGTTGAGGTGGATGTGCAGGCATACTAGCTAAGATGGATAAGACTAGGAATGAAGATATTCGGGAGAAGGTGGGCGTGGCTCCCATGGATGACAAGATGTGGGAAGCGAGGCTTAGATGGTTTGGGCATGTACAGAGAAGAAGCCCAGATGCCCCGATAAGGAGGTGTGAGCGGTTGGCGTTGATGGATACGACGAAAGGTAGAGGGCGGCCTAAAAAGTATAAGGGAGAGGTGACCAGACGGGATATGGCGAGACTTCAAATCTCCGAGGACATAGCCCTCGATAGGAAGCTGTGGAGGTCGAGCATTAAGATTACAGGTTATGAGGTAGTTGAGCATATTTCATGGTGTCGGACATTATTTACTAGTTATTGTTTGCTTTTCATCTATTTACTGATTTTTATGATGTTGTTATTATTTTTATGATTTTTGTTGATGGTACTGATATATTGTCTATATTGTCTCTTTTCGTCTTCTTGAGCCGATGGTCTATCGGAAATAGCCTCTACCCCCTCGGAGTAGAGTAAAGGTCTGCGTACACACTATCCTCCCCAGACTCCACTTATAAAATTTTACTGGATCGTTGTTGTTGTTCTATTCTAAAGTGGAATGAATCAATTGGGATCTACTATGCATATACTCCTTCATTCCATTTTCAGCTTTAAAGTTAAATCAAATGGTGAGAATTATCCAAATTAACCATATAAGAAAACTACAGCCATGAATATACTTAATTAAGTCCAGTGTGAGATTCCAATATGGAGCGTGTGGACAATATTATAATATGAATGACCCAACATTATATTGCACAAATGTAAGCGATGGGTCTTATTTTGACATCATGTTAAAAAGTTGGAACTTAAATCTTATTCAATTCGGAAAGTTAATTACAAGTAGTAATAATTGTCTAATGCCATATAATTAGACTATTACCCATGTATGTACACTCAATCAATGCTAAGATTTTATTCGAAGCTACATATACATATCCATACTAAAATAATGCCACATACATTCCTACTGTCAGAAAGAACATGTGTCATTACATAATCCAAAGGTCATAATAAATATTTCATCCGTTTCAATTTATGTGAATTTATTTTTTTAGTCCATGTCAAAAAAAATAAAATAATTTATCTTTATGTAATAATTTATAGTCACACAAAATATATGTGTTTCATTTTACACCACAAATTTAAAAATCTTTTTTTTTCTTAAATTTCGTACCCAATTAAATGGGTTCACATCAATTGAAATGGTGGCCGTACATGCCAGCCAAAAGCTTATCTCCATTTTTGTTGCGATTTGCGACGAAGATATACGGTTCGGATTTAAAAAGAAAAAAAAAAGAAAAAGAAAAAAAAAACATCGATTCAACTACCTAAATTACTGGTCGCCAACTATAATACAGTTTGAAGTGATACATATTTGAACACAAAACCACTAGTCTCCTCTACTTTCTAAATAACAATTCCTCTCATCTTAACTTTAACTTGAAATTATATTCGAATAATTAATAATTACTTGCGTCGATATGATGTGACGTACTATTCTTATATTTCCATTGCGTTTACGCAAATTTTATGTCTCAGCCATATTTTACACGCTAAAATGATTGCAGTATCAAATTTGAATTAGTCCAAATATAGTAGATAAGAGAAGGTATAGTATTTGGATTCTAGGGTTTCTGAGGGATATCGGAAGCTGAGAGGTACCTTCCTTTAACAAGATGAAATCAATCTTTGGTGTTCTGGAGCCTACGTTGTCTTGGTTCTACATGTGCAGAGAGGTCCCCCGCCATACTGCATATATATGAAAGGGCGTGAGGTACTGTGAGTCTGTGACGCATACGTTCAAAGAGACGTCTGTCTTTGCATGGCAATGCATGTGCATGTGAATATTATATGCGACGTCTTCTTTGGCTTCTACTTGTCTCTGATCTGCATTTCGTTATCGAATTATCTGATCCTCGCAGAATGTATCTGAGCTACAAAATCAAAATTATTAATTAAAACGTACTTCGTATTCTGTGTTTTAATAATTCTCCTTGTCTATTCGAGAATATAGTATGATATTCCTTCTGTCCCCAGTTTAACTATAATTGGTATATTAATTTCCTTCGGATAATTTGATATAAGTCAGTCCCATGCATGTAACTTTGTCTGATCATCTGAGTATTGATCGTAATAAAAACACATTAGTTTTGCATAACTTAATTAAAAAGAAAATATTGAAACGAGTTTTGCAGTTTTTTTTTTAACCTAATTCAATCAACTTTTATGTTTTCTAGCATCAAAATATTCATAATAAGGCCCATCCTTTTTAGTGAAAGAATGTTAGACTTAAATTATGTAAACCACTTTCCACTTTGGACCGAAATTGATACGCGACTAAAGATGGGGCAACATAAATCATCTTGAAAGTTTTTATAAATATTTTCCCCCGTTTTTATCTAACTTAGGATAATAATTGCTAAATATGTTTTCTATCACACAGATTAATAATTCCTAATTTTGTTTCTATCACACAGAGGGTTAGTGAAAGGGGATAATAAAAGGGGAATAGTTTAATCGATTGTGTCAAAAAGTTCAAATCAATGTCATTATTGTACCTGTAGTAATAAACTAGTACTGTTATTTTGGAACTTTTATAGAGCGTAACTAAATTTTTGTTAGGGAACTATCTGAAGTCGTAATAGACTTCGTGCTTTTGAACAATAGAATAAATCAAGAAATAACAAAGTAAAATACATTTTTTTTGTCTTCTCTTTTCATTCTGGAAATTTAATTTGGGAAAAGAAGATTCGAACCTACCTAGAAAATTTTTAACAGATTTATAGTATGTCACTTTTGACCACTCGGCACTCTTCGTGGGCCGAGGCCCTCTCTCAATGGGCTCTAATTCTAAGAAAGGGACGGCGGCCTGAATCAATCATAAAGTTTATTGATTATTTAATTGTTGAAAACTAAATAAACGATTAGTTTAGCTAGCGTTCCGGAAGAAGCTAAAGAATACTGATACTATAATTGTTGTCTATTGAGAGCTGAGACCTCCTAGTACAGTAAATTTGATAGGGGAGTTCTATACCTTTCCTGAAAGTAAATTTCCCTATATAACTGATATCAACAATATACTCATATCAGCAGAAAGATAATGATTTTCTTCGATATAGAATAAAGCACGAAACAATGACTGAACAAGCATGCTATGCGCTTGGCATAGATGATGTAACCTGATGTCTGATGTTTATGATTTCAATTCAGTAAGACACAGGGTGTGACATGGTTCATGAGGGAGGTTAGCCATGACTCATGAACTACTCATGCAATACTGACAAGAAGAAATTAAAATATATATAGTGGCGCGACTACTTTTGTAATCTTATGCATCTCCAGATACTGAAAGCCTCATGAGTCTTGACATACGTGTTACTTTTTCTTACATAATATGTAGGATAAGAATTAATCCTCCCATATCATGGTTTCAAGTTTCAACAGTCCGAGGCACCTCAAAAGTAGGCATCAAACACTTGATTATTGAGTAACATATTACTCTTATCTCAATGGGAAAAAATCATTTCACCAATTTCTTTTTAAAAAATTGGTTTTTTTTTTTT
Organism: Nicotiana obtusifolia; assembly: GCA_002018475.1. Classification (NCBI taxonomy): domain Eukaryota; kingdom Viridiplantae; phylum Streptophyta; class Magnoliopsida; order Solanales; family Solanaceae; genus Nicotiana; species Nicotiana obtusifolia. The sequence goes on along the minus strand of MCJB01010698.1, from coordinate 174,084 downwards.
TTTTTTTTTTGGAAAATCTTTGGAGAAGAACTATTTGCAAAAAGACCTGTTTGGATAATTATTAGTAATTTTTTGAAACTTTTGCCAAACGGCCTCCAGTTATGCTATTTGGTAGTACAAATTTCCCCATTTCCTGTTGTAAAAGGGCTTCTGTTGGGTAAAATGATACTTTTGCCCCAAGATTTTTAAAAACATTTCAGCCTATAAACAGAAACTTGGACCAGTAAAACAATTTTGGTAGACTATTAGGACAGCGTATAGGATAAGATCTTTTGAGAGGTTAACCCGAAAACTTTAATGGAATAAATCATGCTTGATTGATTGTTGTTATGAGAGTCACTATGAGTGATCTTTTTCTTCTTCTAATAATGCCTAAAACGTTTTCTGTTTGAGCAACATGAGGATTTTTACCTATTTATACTATATATAATACTTATTTATTCTCCTTAATTAATTTTTAGTTTAATTATATAGTCATATACAATATATCAATTATATACAAATTAGTTTCAAATGAGTCTCCATGGTTATAGCCTTTTAATTTAGTAACCGAACCCCAGACCTTCAGCTAATTACCCAATAATCTCTCTTCGTCCATCTCTTCGTTCTTCCTCGCTATGTACTTCTCTGATAATAATTGCCAGTGGATAGTCCGCGATGCCACCTCCCACCATGATGTACTAGCTCTTAATAGTATTTAGTTTTTAGATCAACTGATTGGCTGTCGTGCTGCCATCCAGAGAAAGTTGGTGAGGACCTATCAAAGCAGCATGTTGACGTGTAGTTTCACTAGATCATGGGCGGTTTCTCCTGATCTTTGAGAACAATGTTAGTACCCACTGGCCTTCGGGGAACACAAAGTAGAGTAGGATTACCAAATCCAAAAATATATCTTATATTTTTTATATTTATTAATCTGATTTGAATTTAGGTAGTTCTAAAATTATTATTTGTTTGGATTGAACTAACTCTTTGACTAAGGGACCTTTAAAAGGAAACTAGCACAGATCTGGAAGGAAATTGTTGGATCTGAAAAACTGTCGTGTTTTGCGATTTTTGAGCAGAATTGACATCCTGTAGAAGCCAATTTTCAAGAAGAGAAGCCTGATTCCAAGAGATTGACTTAGCAATAGACAGATGAGACATTTGCAGATCTGTCTGAAAGAGAATAGTTTCACCCTTGTGAGTAGTTCTCATAGCTCCAATGTTAAAGGCAGAACTCATAGCCTTATACTGAATCCTGTAAATAATTTCTACTGGGAGGGAACCAGCTTTACTTTTGTAATTAGATGTCTTAATATTTAAGGTCAAAGTATCTAAAATATTTCTATCTTTCAGGGAAATTGTGAAGTTAGGGAAACAGTTGAAATAAATTGGAGCATTGCAAAGACTGGTTTCTACCATTCCAAGCAAGGAATCATTAAATTCGAGGAACTTAGAATCTCTAAGGCAGAGGAGGAGAGAGGTATCTAGTCCTTCCCTAAACAATGGCTGAGCAACTATTTGTACCAAACCGAAATAAATATAATTGTATTTCTTTCTATATTTTTCAATAGATTTAATATTGTGAAGTTTAATTTCCTCATGGTCTGACTCTAGAGGAATAGTCTGCTCAATAGTAGACATGTGATAATCACTTGTCAAGCTCCATTTCTGAGGCTTGAAAATTGTTGACTAGGGGTGTTTAGGGATTTTTCAGTCGCCAATTGATTGCTGCAAATCAGAGAAACTAATCTTTTCTTTGAGCTTATAATTGAAGAAGATGAGGAAGAAGAAGAACTTGTAGATCTAGAAGAGAATGAGTGAAAGTACGACATTAAAATAATTTAAAATTGCTTCCTATCCTTGGCTCGAGAGACCAAGTGGTATCATAAGGAAATTATTCAAGTACCTAACTCTATTGTATGTGGAAGAGTCAAATCTGGTGTTAAACTTCATAGATCTATAAGTTTTATGATCTTGTAAGAGGTCTGTTCAGATTTTATCTTACCGTCGTGCTTAGTGTTAGATGTAGAGGGTAGATTTATAAGTATACTAATTCATTTACTCAAAAGGGTTAATCTTTATGATTGTTCTACAAAGAATTGCTTCTGGATGACCCAAAGATTTTACAACCACATGCAAGCCTACCAGGTACATTTACAGGCATCACCTCACCATAATCCCTGGGAACCACGCCCACAGTGCAAATCCGAAAGGATCCCAGTGCCATCTTCAAAAATTCTTAGTATTACAATCATATGTCTAACCATTTTATGGAAAAGAATTAGTAGATTTATAGATCTATCTTCAGATCTACCATCCTTGCACCATATCAAGATAAGAATAAGAACAACTCTCAAATTTAACTATAATAAACAGATCTGTGAGTTTCTAACTAGATCTGGCAGTACCACATGACAGTATATTAAAAACAAGAATCACATCCTTACTTCCCCACTGGCTCTGATACTAGAGGCATGGAATCTAGTCCGTGTACATTTATATATGAATGATATATCATTCATATATTGCAGTTGTTTTTAATTGGGTAAGAATGACGTATGAAAGTTATAGATGAGTTGTAAATAAGTTGTATAATGTATAATTAGTTGTACGAAATTTATTTTTAGTGTGTATATTGTTATAGATATATCAAATTTGTATGAAATTTATTTTTACTTTGTATGATGTTGTACCGTGCATTATTCTTTTCTTAATATAGGTAATTATGGCAAAGAGAGAAGAATTGCACTAATTATGGCTTAAAATAGGTAATACACAACTGGAATGAGTCTTATTTAGATGGAAGGACAATTTCGACTTCGTTCCCTTCAGTTATGCCCTTTTCCAAGCAAAGAATCCCCTAATTTAAGGCACTAAGTATATAAATTGCAAGAAAAATTTATATAGGGCGGATAATATACAAAATTTAGATAATTTTAATAAATAAGCTTCAAATATTGTATAGGAAGGAAAAAAAACCCCAATTATTTGATACCGTAGAAGCCCAACTTTCTCTTCCCCTTTACGATTCTTTAGCATGAAAAATAGCACGGCCAAGCCAGTTTTCGGACTGCTAATTGAAAAATAGCTAGCGTTTGCAAAATCATTAAAAAATAGCCACTATTTTGGTGCAACACGAAAAGTTCCAACATAATATACTAGAGATTGGTGCACCTATGCATAAACTTCCAACATAATATGCTGGAACTCCAACACACTGAAAGTTCCAGCATAATATACAGGAGATTGGAGCACCTGTATATGAACTTACAGTATTATGTTGGACCAGTATATTATGCTGGAACTCCACTATATTATACTGGAAGTCCTGTATATTATGCTGGAAGTCCAGGATATTATGCTGGAACTCCAGTATATTATGTTGGAAGTCCAATATTATGTTGGAATATTTTTCGCCTTTTGAACAGTGTTTTCGTTCAGATTTATCATTACGTAAAATGTGATTAAATTTCGATTACTTTTGAAACTGCGACTATTTTTCAATTACCATTAAATCTAGCCATTTTTGAATTTCCTTTCATTTGGGCTGAAGAGATTTGGCAATACTTTGTCGGAAGCCAAAATATTTGCAAAGATGTAACACCTTTTGGGTGGTTTTTAACTTTTAACCCCTTCAAATATTGTATAGGAAGGAAAAAACCCCAATTATTTGATACCGTAGAAGCCCAACTTTCTCTTCTCCTTTACGATTCTTTAGCATGAAAAATAGCACGGCCTAGCCAGTTTTCGGACTGCTAATTGAAAATTAGTTAGCGTTTGCAAAATCATTAAAAAATAGCCACTATTTTGGTGCAACACGGAAAGTTCCAACATAATATACTAGAGATTGGTGCACCTATGCATAAACTTCCAACATAATATGCTGGAACTCCAACACACTGAAAGTTCTAGCATAATATACAGGAGATTGGAGCACCTGTGTATGAACTTACAGCATTATGTTGGACCAGTATATTATGCTGGAACTCCACTATATTATACTGGAAGTCCTGTATATTATGCTGGAAGTCCAGGATATTATGCTGGAACTCCAGTATATTATGTTGGAAGTCCAATATATTATGTTGGAATATTTTTCGCCTTTTGAACAGTATTTTCGTTCAGATTTATCATTACATAAAATGTGATTAAATTTCGATTACTTTTGAAACTGCGACTATTTTTCAATTACCATTAAATCTAGCCATTTTTGAATTTCCTTTCATTTGGGCTGAAGAGATTTGGCACTACTTTGTCGGAAGCCAAAATATTTGCAAAGATGTAACACCCTTTGGGTGGTTTTTAACTTTTAACCCCCACTTGTTTCATGGTAGAATTTTAAGGTCCAAAATTAAAATAAATGCTCATGGGCGAGCAAAGGACAACACCGATTGAACTTGAAGTTTTGCCTATTAGAAATTAGGATAAAAATTCAAGATTATCCACTCTGCGGCTATTTGTGTACTTCACCCACCGGAAGCATAGGAAAAATGCGCCTAAACGCTATAACATTCAACAGGTGAGGAAAACTTCACCCCAAACTGATTTTTGGAGCCCATTTAATTTCACTGGATGTGATTAACTCAACTTTATTAAAGTAAATCATTTAAATAAATCATTGTAGGATTCTTATTTAAATAATGTGATCTGCTTTAAGCTAAAATCAAATAGGTCGTTAGCCTTGCTAGTTCTTTTCAATCTTCTGCTACCAAAATATGAAGGATGGGTGGTGTATAATAGCTGTAACTTGCTAGTCATACCAAAGTAACTCTGTATTTGCACGCCTAAACTAAAGAAACTTCTTGCATCCCAAAGTTAACAGGTGACATCGAGGCCCCTAATGTTCCATTATTATCAAGATAAAATAGTAGAGTGCAATATTTATGGAGAATTTCCACTATTAAAAACTCACTAAAAATAACATATCGAGATATACTAACTTTAATCTGGGCACAATATAGTACATAACATATTACAATACTCTTCAAAGTACAACCCACATGACTCGGCAGCCAGATTTATCAATCAAGCCAGACATGATTTGCCACTACTATCTCATATAATAAGATGAAATTAAATAATATAGGTCCACACACAACACACTTTTAAGTAAGATGAAAAATAATAATTAAGGGCACTTGGTCTTGTTGCCATGGGTTGTCATTTCGGTGTAACATTTGCCACATATCTCTCTGTTGCCAAAGGTACCTGGTGGCACACATTTGCACCTTAGGCAACATGTTCCACATGCCCTTACACACACTTTTGGCCTCGAGTGTAAACTGCATCTGTATTTGCATAACCCTCCACAATCCAATTGGCTTGAATGTGGAGCTGGTGCAGGAGCTAGAGCCAGATCCCCATTGGTCATATATTTTGCTAACTTTAAAGCTGCAAATAGTAAAATAACTTTTATGTCTCTAGAGTCTAAGAAGAGAAATATCAGTAAAAAAGAGTGCTGGTCTATTGCGGATAATAATTGGATGAACGGCACACCAACAATTTAATGAGTAAAACATCAGGGTTGTGTCCAATTTTTTTGTATGTGATTGAGGATAGATGAATAAATCTTTTTACACTGATTAAAACTACATAAAGGTAGTATTACCGGCTTAAATTCTTAATATCCAAAAAGATAATGAAGAAAACTACATTGAACGGGAAAAAATAAAAGAATTGTTGCTTTCACTAATTACTAGGCAAAAGAATTGACGAAAATTTGGATCACGAACATTGAAATGCTATACGCTACGCCTAAACTAAGCCGTTAACTAAATTCAAATTATGAACAATTGAACATGGTACTGTTCCTACAAATGAGAGGCAACCTCAAAATATAATTTTTACACCATATACAAAAAATGGAATTTTGAAAAGATTGTAGAAATTTGTTAAGAAATTGGCGAAATTAAGATGTCGAGAAAGATCAAGTTACAAGCTAGGCGGTAATTGAAGTCCAGTTACTTCTTATGTTAACCCAAATGTGACTCCGGCCCAAGCTGATAAAGAAAAGCAGCAGACTAATTAAGAGGCAGCCTAATTTACTTGTATTCTTTTTAACTTAAGCTTTAGATATGGTACAAAATTCAAGCTAACATGGTACCAGAGCAGGAATCTCGATTCCTCTCGTTAAGCTTTACTCTGATGGTATTTTTCTTCAAAAACACTGTCAATTTCGGTACTTGTTCGATGCTCACAACGGACCTGGCGATCTTCGATTTTTAGCCGATGAAAATTGGGGATTTCCTCATTTCTGACTTCAGACAGCTTATTCCAGCAGGAATTTTCGATTGCTCAAGGTTTTCAGCGATTTCGTGGGTTCAATCGTTTTCTAGGGTTTGCGTGTTCTCAAGACTTTACTTCTTCGGGTTCTAGAAGAAGGCTGGTAACATCTTTCTGGACTATATTCTTCGAGATTATGTAGATTTTGCCTTGCATGCAATTAGTATTTTGTCAATATATATTTTGCCTGAAAATTTAGTGTAAACCTACTCATTTATCTCTAGTCTTTGGCTATTGTTGTACTCCATACTATGGGTAGCCTCACGAACAACGTTGAACCTTCATCTACCACCAACGGTTTTGCTCCGTTTACCCTAAACCCTTCTCACCCTTTCGATATCCACCCATCTGACAATCCTGGTAGTCAATTAGTATCTATGCCGTTCAATGGGTGTGGTTTTGCTCTTTGGCATAGTAGTATGCGCACTTCTCTCTACAAAGAATAAACTTAATATATTGGATGGGAGAGTTTCACAACCCTCCCCCGGATCACCTTATTTTTCCATATTAGGAACGGTGTAATGATATGGTGAAAGTCTAGATAGCAAATTTTGTATCTAGGGAAATAGCCACTAGTGTTATGTGCTTCAACATTGCCAAGGAATCCTGGAAGGACATCAATGAGAGAATTGGTCAGTCGAATGGCTCTAAATACATCCAAAATCCAGTCGGAAATCAGCTCAACCACTTAGGGTTCATATGATATAGCTTCCTACTTCACAAAAATAAGAAGTTTATGGGATGAATTAAACTCCTCCTATATAGGGCATGTTTGTTCTTGTGGGGCCCTGCCTAAATTCATTGAAGATTGATGCGGGCCAACCTGATCAAGCTACGTTCATCTCTTGGAAGAAGCTACATTCATGCTATGACTGCGCAATGATGGAAGAAGCGGGTAGCATGTCGAATAAGACAAGAAAAAGCGTTGGTTAGCAGTGGAGAAGAGCCAAGGGTTCACACATCTTATGTTGGACGAAATATTTGTTGATGATGTACATTTGTGTTTATGTTATATTATTGTGTAGTTATGGAAGACATTGACTCTTACTTGGGAGTCCCGCGTGGCCATTCTCTTTACTTAGCCAAATTGTGACTTTTTGTTAGTTGTTTGTTTCCTAGTTAGCTTAGGACAAAGCTCATTCTATATAAGCCTAAAGACCTCATTATTTGTAGTAGTTTTTGACATTATATTGAATACAATTTCGGCCAAGCCTTTGAGCTCTCCAAAAACGTGTGACTTAACTTGTCCAATTTTGGTGTGATTCAAAATTGAACTTGTTCCTTGTTTGATCGAACAATTTGCAAGACAATCGTTGTCTCGAGGGTCGTTCGTATAGAATAGGTACTCCTTGATTTCATCAAGAAGGTAAGTAGACTAATTCCTACTTGTTGTCTTGATAATTCATAGAGCGTCTTGCTTCTATCTTTTATTTTCTTGTTTCCACGTTTAATATTGCATTAGTTGGTATCAGAGCAACTTTTGTTTATATTGCATCATACACTCTCTTAAATCATGATTAACAAGTCTCATAGTCATCATACGTCATCTTGGGACGCACGAGTATAACATGAGGTTTACAATTTATGTGGATGTACATCATGGCCAATAGAAAAGTCCGTATTTGTGAGAATATAATTAATTTACATAGCCGTTTGCGGAGGATGAAAGTCGAATTTGTGATCGACGAGGACGAAAGAAATCTTCTGTACAATTTCTGCAGTGTAAGAATCGTGCAATCACCAATAAAGAAAACTATTGCAAAATTTGACTTTATCACGGAAGAATTGCATCAGCTGTATATGAATGAAGATCCCCAAGATGATAATAAAATCATACTGGAAGTTTATGGTATAACATGTAATTATATTTTATATTGTCAAGATTATTTCAATAAGTATGTAATGGTATTTGGTAACGGTAGTATGAGAATTTCTGTTCACTTCATGTTGCAACTATATGAATTTAATTGCATAATGTATCACAGAATTGGTTGGGCAATATAATAAAAGTGTATTTTCTAAATTTATATCATAAATTTGGAAATATTGATTTGCATAGCGCAGCAAAATGTACATAACTAAAAAATTTAAACATATTTTTCAGTGCATCGTCCATTTTATGCTTTAACAAAATAATAATCTTTGCTTCCAATCTAACAAACTATTCTTATATTTCACGCATTCCCTGTTCTACAAATATCTTGTCACCTCCCAAACTACTCCCAGATGTGATTGACACACAGCACACAGCACTCGCCAGGAGAATCATACTTTCGTAAATGAGTATCCAAATAATCTGATAATTAATTACCCAAATAATAATATCTTGAAATATTAAATTGAAAACTCTAGCCCAAATCCCACACTAGACCATTGACGTAACGAGCCGATCGGTCGTTTTGAGCATTAGCGTTCCGTTCGGTAGTTTAAGGTATGAAGAAGCTTCATATTATGTATTAGGACTTGCGTGTATAGTCGGTTTCAGTTTTCGGGCGATTTAGAATTTATTTGAAAGAATGATTTTTGTTTTAGAAGCTTAAGTAGTAAGAGTTGACCAGAGTTTGACTTTGGTGTAGACGACTCCGGAATGGTATTTTGATGATTCCAATAGCTTCGTGTGGGACTTGGACATATGCTCGGAATTGAATCCAGAGATCCCTAGGTTCATTTGGCAAGTTTTGCCGAAAGTTGGCAATTTTAAGGTGTAGAATTTCTTATGTTTGACCATAGTTGGACTTTATGACTATCGGGTTCAGATTTTAGTTTTGAGACTTGAAATAAGTCCGTTTTGCTATTTCAAACTTTTTTGCAAAATTTTGTATCATTTGAACTTGGTTTGATAGGATTCAGACGCGTGGTTGCAATTCTAGAGGTTCTTGAGTTCTCTTTTGAAAATCATGTGTTTTGATGCCCGATTGGTGGTTCTAGATGTTATTTTGGTGTTTTGATCATGCGAGCGAGTTCGTATGTTATCTTTGGACTTGTGTGGATATTTGGTACGGAGCCCCGAGGGCTCGGGTGAGTTTCAGATTGATTTTCAAATTTGTTTTATTAAAATTTTGTGTGCTGGTTCTGGTATCATCGCATTTGTGATGAAAAGGTCGCAAATGCGACCATCGCATTTGCTGAGTTCTAGTGCTTTTGCGATTATGAGTTGGTGGAGAAGGGACTCGCATTTGCAAGAAAATTCTTTGGTATTACGAGAGGCTTGTTGTTCGCTTTTGCGAGACAACTGTCGCTTTTGTGATGACAGTTGGGTGAAAAGGATCTTCGCATTTACAAAGATTTTGGTTGCAAATGGGACTTTAGCAGGGATTCTCAGGGTTAGTTTTTGTGGCTTTGCATTTGCGAATCCAAGGTCGCAAATGCGACATCTTCACCTGGTTATATATTTTGTATTTTGAGACTTAGTCTCATTTTAACATATTTTAAGCCCTAAACTCGATGGGAGGAGATTTCGTGGAGATATTTTTATATCACTCTATTGGGTAAGTGATTTTAATCAATTTTCAACTATGTTTCATGATTATATTTGAGATTTAACATCAAATTTATGAGAATCAAAGAGGAATTTTGGGATTTTTGTCTAAGTTTTGAATAATAAAAATTTGAGTTTTGATAGTCGATTTGGACTCGGATTAGAAAAAATTTACATATATAGTCTCGTGGAGTTATGGATAGACAAGATCTACCCTTGGACTTGGATTTTGACCGGGCGGGCCAGAGGTTGACTTTTGTTGACTTCTGGGTAATTATGTAAAGATTTGAACTTTATCTATTGTAATTGTATTCTCTTTCATTATTTGATGTAATTAAGTCTATTTTGGTTAGATTTGAGCCGAGCATTGGTGAATTGTAAAGGAAAAGCTATTTTAGAGTGTTGATTTAACCTAGTTGAGGTAAGTATCTTGCCTATCTTTGTGTGAAAAAACTACTCCTTATGATTAGGGTTGATTGTATTGTTTAAATTATATGAAGACATGTACATGAGTGACGAGTGTGTGTAAGGGCTTATATGTGGTATCTGACCGGTTAGACTCCTAGGCTTATTTCATGCATTAATTGAAGTTGCCATATCATGTTATATCCTCCATGTTAAGTTTACTCTTGAAATTGTTAGCACATGTTTTATCTTTTATTTGTCAAGTTTACTCTTATACGCATAGTTGAAGTTGTTACCTCTTTTATTGTCATGTTATCTCTTTTGTCGCCGCATTATTCTTAATGAAATTTCTATTGCATGACATCCCTTTGTTGTCGAGCTATTCTCATGCATTTTGACGTAGTTTCTATTTCATGCCATCTCTTTCATTGTTAGCTTATGTTATTCACTAGAATTTGGAGTTATCATATCATGGAAATACCTTCATTATTGAGTTTACTCTTAGGCAATTAACTGAAGATGAAGTTATTGAGAGCCATTAACCTGTTTTAGTTGGAATTGTTGTTTAATGGAGTATTTTTCATTGTTGAGTTATTTTTCCGTTTCAATTTGTTGCTATTGAGATTCTTGTACCCATCGTGGTTTAGGCGTGAGCTATCTATTATGGTAATATCGGTATTGTTCTTTTAGAAAGGTCGTGGCCTATGGGCAGTTATGGTACGGATTGAAATGTCGTATTGTTGTGATGTTAGCACACAAGGATTGTTGTGTGATTTATTGTTGCTTTGCGGAGCATAAGGGTGGCATCTCGCTGTTATTGATTGTGTAGAGTGGTAAGGTGGCTAATGTGATGTATTGTGTGGGCGAAGCAATACGGGTGGGTATTGTGTTATTGTCTAGGCGGACTGATACGGGTAGCTATTGTGTTATTGTCTGGGCAGATTGATACGGTTGGCTTTTGTGTTAAATGTCTGGGCAGAGCGATACGAGTGGCTATTTCGGGGATGATATGTGGCGGCCTGGGGGCATAATGTTGATGATATTCGTGTGATGGCGTGATTTTCCTTGTGTATGTCATGCACCTTATGTGTCTTGTTGTGTTGTTTCATTGAGCTACTCGATGTCTTTGATATTACTTGTTGACTTGGACACTAATAGTACACCTGCACACGCATACACCATAGCATACCATTTATACCAGTTCAGGAGTATGAAACTTGATATTCATTGATCATGCACATGTATTCCTATATATCTGGTCTTATTGTGATATTCCTGTGACCATGCTGGGCGGATTGTGATAATGAGCCTGTGACCATGCTGGGCAAATTGTAATATTGGCACGTGAGTTGTCCGTGAGGTTGTGACTGATAATGTAGGCACAAGGTGCCATGGTATATGAATTAGATTTGGAACTCGTGGCTTCTGGTTTTGAGGAGTGGTACCGCGGGGTGACTTTGTGGTAAACATTGTGTTAGAACGGCTAGATTGTTTGGTTGTCATTTTTTTTTCCTTATTTGATTTTACTGGTACTTTAACGGTGTTCCGATTACTTTACTATTTTTATCACATGCTTATTCCTTGTTGCTATTTGCTGATTCATGCTTCCGTTATTAGCTTTACACTTATGTACTGCTCAGGTTATTATGTTTAGTAGGTGTCTTGACTTGTACATCGTTACTACTCCATCGAGATTAGTCTTGATACTTACTAAGTACCGACCGTGATGTACTCATACTACACTTTTACACATTTTTGTGTAGATCCATGTATTGGAGATAGCAGATTCAAGCTGGGTTAGCTTTTTTGATCGCGAGGATTCAAGGTAGAGCTGCTCGATCGCCGCAGTCCCTTAGATTCCTTTCCTTACATTATTACTGTCAATTCTCTATCCGAACAATACTGTATTTTGAGTTATCTTTACGTATTCAGTAGAGTTCGTGACTTTGTACTACCTAGTCTTGAGGATTTGTAGTGATTATCGCCGTGTTGGAATGTATCACCTTTAAACCTCATATATGTAAATTTATGTTTCATAATATCATGTTTAACTGATTTAGCTATTGTACCTAACCGGCTTACCTAGTCTTAGAGATTAGGTGCCATCACGACGCCTACGGCGGGATTTTAGGTCGTGACAAGTTGGTATAAAAGCTCTAGGTTCATAGGTTTTACGAATCACAAGCAAGTCTAGCAGATTCTTACGGATCGGTATAGAAACATCTGTACTTATCTTCGAGAGGCTACGAAACAATTAGAAAAAAAATTCACTTCATCCATTCCTATCGTGCGGATTTATTGATTTTGGAGTTTGATATTTCTATTCTCTTACACATGGTGAGGACATGCACTATTGGATTAGCTGAGCAGACACCCACGCCCCTTGGCACATGCCGCAGCTAGAGCACCTGCTAGAGCAGTAGTTTTGGTTGGGGGATAGGACTGGAGGTGCTTGTTGCTACCCCTTGACTTCAGGAGACTTTAACGTAGTTCCTGAGTATGTTTGGTACATTGGCTTAGGCGGGATTGATTCTGGTTACACCAGCTACTTCACAAACGGGGGAAGGAGCTCAGACTACCGCCACCCGTACTCCAGAGAAGCAGGCTCATGCTGGTCATACTCTGGGAGTGGTGCCAGTACAACCCGTCATCGCAGTTTAACCTAAGTTCAGGCCATAGGCATCAGAGGAGGAGCAAAAAAGGCTTGAGAGTTTCAAGAAGTGTGACCCTCCTAGTTTCAGTGGCGCAGTTAGTGAGGATGTGCAGGGTTTTCTGGATAAGTGTCACCATATTCTCCACACCATAGGTATTATGGAGGTAAGCAGAGTCGCTTTTACTACATTTCAGCTGTTACAGGTAGCATATAGGTGGTGGGAGTCTTACTAGGAGAGTAGGCCAGCTGATGCAGCCCCACTCACTTGGGCTTAGTTTTCAAAGATGTTCTTGAGGGAGTTTGTACTCTAAACCCTTCGGGATGCGTGGCGCCTAAAGTTCGAGCAGCTACGTCAGGGCACTATGGCAGTGTCAGAGTATGCCATTAGGTTCAGTGAATTATCACGTCATGCACCTCTTTTGGTTTCTACCGTTAGAGAGCGAGTCCGTAGGTTTATTGAGAGGCTCAGTTATGGTCTTAGATTTAGTATGGCTTGGGAGTTGGAGACTGATACTCCATTTCAGCAGGTTCTGGAGATTACCAGGAGGCTAGAGCGTGTTTAGGGTCAGGAGATGGAGAATAGGGAGGCCAAGAGGCCTCGAGGTCATGGAGGAATTAGTGGATTCTACTCTTCGACTGACCCATCACGGAGGAGGCTCTGTCAGCTAGCAAGTCCAGTTCAAACTTCAGACTACTCTTAGTGCTCTAGCTAGTCAGGGACCCCAGGGTACTCATGTGGGGCAGTCATCTCTTAGTGCACCTCCTGCATGGGGTTCCTACATTGGTTATTTCAGTTATCCGGCACAGACTCAGCAACAGCAACCACCCCCGTAGAGAGGTTGTTATGAGTGTGGCAATACTAGGCACATTATGAGATTTTGTCCCAGACTCCGGAAGGGTGGACTTCATTAGAGCACTCAGGCTATGGGCTCCACTCTAGTTGCTACTCCACCTGCACAACCAACTAGAGGTGGAGGAGAGGGGGTAGAGGGCATCCTAGATGGGGAGGCCCAGCCCGTTGATATGCTTTCCTTGGTAGGGCCGAGGCCGCTGCACCAAATGGTATCGATACAGGTATGGTTTTGGTTTTTCATAGAGGAGCCTCAGTCTTATTTTGATCTGGTCCTAATTATCAGAGTGAGTCCTTATATCTTGCTTCATGTATGGGTGTGTTTTGTGATTCTAGTACTCTGCTCACATGTTTACCCTGTTGAGAGATTCTATAGTGGTAGCTCGTGTCTATCGTTTTGGTTTGTTTACTATTGAGAGTTATGAGACTAGCATGAACTTTTTGTTACTTAATATGGTAGGTTTTGATGTGATTTCTAGATGGTTTAGGTACAACTTATCCATTATGTGTTGTGATTTTGTTCCTCGGAATTGAGTTAGTGAAGTCGGTTTGATGTCTATTCTACTTATGATTCAGAACTAAGGATGGAAACCTCGTATTTTCGTGTGGGTCGGTATGTTTGGATCGGGCTACGTGTCGCGGTGGAGTTATATTAGGATGAGATCCTTGTGATTAGTTCGTATGTTTTGTTTCTCCCTTGTGGTAGGGATTCATAGTATAATACCGATTGGGAGTTGTACCTGTTGGACTTGTTCGGTAGTTCTCCCATGTGTTTTTCATTTCATATTCAGTCATATTCGAGTTGTGCTTGTTGGGTTTAGATTGCGAGGCATGTGCCCAGGTGGTGTTGGGTGTGACTTGTTGGTTGGATGAGTGGTTATGAGATCTTCATGTTTCTTATGTCACTAGCAGTTTTGGATGGTTTGGAACAAACTTCTAGCCGATATAAGGTTATTTATCAGTACCGGGTATGATGATGCGCAACTACTGTGGCCAGAGGTGTTACTACGGGCATATAGGCGATGTGTTACATTGTGTGGTTATACCTTGAGGTTGATATAGTGTATTTATGTGGGAATCAGGTCCTTGGGGGATGATCATATGTTAAAATTTGGTTATAAGACTTATCGATATGAGTGGAAGGAATAATCTTCAGTTGAGATGGTGTTGTCGAGAATATGAGGATTGGGGTGACGTGGGATCACTCGTGAGAATGTGTAAGGTGAGTTTATTCTGTGATTGATGACTTCAGAACGGTTCTTGGCACGTTTGAGGGTGAATGTTTGTTAAAAAGGGGGAGAATGTAATGACCTGACTGGTCATTTTGGTATTTTGCATTCCATTCGGTGGTTTAAGGTCCGGAGACGCTTCATATTATGCATTATGACTTACGTGTATGGTTTGTTTTGATTTTCGCGCGATTCATGATTTATTTGGAAGAATGATTCTTGTTTTAGAAGCTTAAGTGGTAAGAGTTGACTGGAGTTTGACTTTTATGTAGACGACTCTGGTATGTTATTTTGATGATTCCAATAGCTTCGTATGGTAACTTTTAACTTGGGCATACGCTCGAAACTAAATTTGGAGGTCCCTAGGTTGATTTGGCATGTTTTGCCGAAAGTGGGCAATTTGAAGGTTTAGAAATTCCTTAGGTTTGAGCATGGTTGGACTTTATCAGGTTCGGATTTTAATTTTGGGACTTGGAATAGGTCTGTTTTTCTATTTCGAACTTGTCTGCAAACTTTTTATATCATTTGGAGTTGGTTTGATAGGATTCAGATGCTTGGTTGCAATTGTAGAGATTCTTGAGTTTTCTTTTGAAAATCATGCGTTTTGATGTCTGATTTGTGGTTCTTGATGTTATTTTGCTATTTGATTGCGCGAGCAAGTTCGTATGTTATTTTTAGACTTGTGTGGATGTTTGGTGCGGAGCCCCCAAGGCTCGGCTGAGTTCCGGATTGGTTTTCGGATTTGTTTTGTTAAACTTTTGTGTGCTGGTTCTGGTGTCATTGTATTTGCGATGAAAAGGTCGCAAATGCGCCCATCACATTTGCAGAGTTCTAGTCGCTTTTGCGATTCTGAGTTGCTGTGCAAGGGACTCGCATTTGCGAAGAAATTCTTCGCTTTTGCGGGATGCTTGCTGTTTGCTTTTCCGTGAAAACTGTCGCTTTTGCGATGACAACTGGGTGAAAAGGATCTTCGCATTTGTGAAGATTTTGGTCGCAAATGCGACTTTAGTAGATATTCTCAGGGTTTTCTTTTGAGAACAAATGTTCGCTTTTGCGGCTTTGCATTTGTGGAGTCGCAAATGCGACATCTGCACCTAGTTATATATTTTGTATTTCGGGACTTAGTCTCATTTAACATATTTTGAGCACAAGACTTGATGGGAGGCGATTTTGTGGAGAGATTTTCATACCAAACTATTGGGTAAGTGATGTAAATCAATTTCCAAGTATATGTGATGATTATATATGAGATTTAATATCAAATTTATGAGAATCAAAGAGGAATTTTGAGGATATTTGTCTAAGTTTTAAAAAAATGAAAATTTGTGTTTTAAGAGTTGATTTGGACTCGGATTTGAAAAAAAAACACATATATAAACTTGTGGAGTTATGGGTACAAAAGATTTACCCTTGGACTTGGGTTTTGACCGGGCGGGGCCGGGTTGATTTTTGTTGACTTTTGTAAAGATTAGAACTTTATCTATTGTAATTGGTTTCTCTGGGATTATTTGATGTTATTAAGTTGATTTTGACTAGATTTGAGCCGAGCGGAGGTGAATTATAAAGGAAAAGCTATTTTTGTGTTGATTTGGCCTTGTTGAAGTAAGTATCTAGCCTAACTTTTTGTGGGGGAACTACCCCTTAGGATTAGGGTTGATTGTATTGCTTGAATTATGTGGAAGATGTGTACGCGAGGTGACGAGTGTGTATACCAGCTTATATGTGGTATTTGATCGGTTAGACTCCTAGGCTTCTTTCATGCATTAATTGAAGTTGTCATATCATGTTATATCCTCCATATTAAGTTTACTCCTATGTGCTTTATTTGAAATTGTTAGCACATGTTCTATCCTTTATTTGTCAAGTTTACTCTTATATGGATAGTTGAAGCTATTACCTCTTTTATTGTCATGTTACCTCTTTTATTGTTGAATTATTCTTAATAAAGTTGTTATTATATGATATCCCTTTGTTGTCGAGTTATTCTGATCCATTTAGACGTAGTTACTATTTCATGCCATCTCCTTGATTGTTAGCTTATGTTATTCACTAGAATTTCGAAGTTGTCATTTCATGGAAATACCTTTATTATTGAGTTTACTCTTAGTCAGTTAATTGAAGTTGAAGTTATTGAGATCGATTAACCTATTTTAGTTGAAATTTTTGTTTAATGGAGTATTATTCATGGTTGAGTCATTTTCCTATTTCAATTCGTTGCTATTGAGATTCCTGTAAACATCGTGATTGAGCCGTGACCTATGTGTTATGGTAATATCAGTATTGTTGTTTTAGAAAGGTTATGGCCTATGGGCACTTGTGGTACGAATTGATATGTCGTATTGTTGTGATGTTAGCACATGTGGATTGTTGTGTGGATTAATTGTTGCTATTTGGAGCATAAGGGTGGCATCTCACTGTTGTTGATTTTGTGCGGAGTGATACGGGTGGCTAATGTGATATATCGTCTGGGCGAAGCGATACATGTGGCTATTGTATTATTGTTTGGGCGGAGTTATAGGGGCGACTATTGTGTTATTCTCTTGGCGGAGTGATACAATGGCTATTGTGTTAAATGTCTGGGCAGAGAGGATAGGGTGGCGGTTATGATATTGTCATTAAAAAAAGATAAGGATGAAAGGGATGATATGTGACGGCCTGGGGGGCATAATATTGATGATATTCGTGTAATGTTGTGATTTTCCTTATGTATGTCATGCACCTTACCTGACTTGTTGTGTTGTTTCCAATAAGCTACTAGTTGTCTTTGATATTACTTGTTGACTTGGACTGTAATAGTACACCCGCACTAGCATACATTGTAGCATACCATTTATACTAGTTCAAGAGCATGAAACTTGATATTCATCGATCATGCACATGTATTCATGTATATTTGCTGTTATTGTGATATTGAGCCTGTGACCACGTTGGGCGGATTGTGGTAGTGATTATATGACCATGTCGGGCAGATTGTAATATTGGCACGTGAGTTATTCATGCAGCACGTGAATTGTCCTGCGGTTGTGATTTATAATGTGGGAACGAGGTACCATGCATCTATGAATTATGATTTGGAACTCGTGGTTTTGAGGAGTGGTATTGCGGGGTGGCTTTGTTGTAAACCTTGTGTTAGAACGGATTACCTTTTTTAGTTTCACTCGTACTAACGGTGTTCTAATTATTTTTACTATTTTTATCATATGCTTATTCCTTTTTTCCATTTACCGATTATTGCTTCTATTATTAGCTTTACACTTATATATTGCTTAGGTTATTATGTCAGTAGGTGTCTTCCATTGAGGTTAGTCGTAATACTTACTGGGTACCGATCTTGGTGTACTTATACTATAACTCTGTATATTTTTGTGCAGATTCAAGTATTGAAAATAACGGATTCAGGCAGGTTTAGCTTCTTTGATTGCGAGGATTCAAGGTAGAGTTGCTCGATCGACGCAGTCCCTTGGAATCCTTTCCTTACCTTATTACTTTCAATTCTCTATTAGAAAAATATTGTATTTTGAGTTAACCTTATGTATTCAGTAAAGTTCGTGATTTTGTACTACCTAGTCTAGGGGATTTGTAGTGATTATCATTGTGTTGGCATGTATCCCCTTTAAACTTCTCATTTATGTAAATTTCTGTTTCATAATATCATGTTTAATTAATTTAGTTGTTGTACGTAACCGGCTTACCTAGTCTTAGAGACTAGGTGCCATCACGACACCTATGGCGGAATTTTAGGTCGTGACAATGGAGCATCTCAGAGAATTACAAAAAAAGACATCATATGAATAAATGATAAAGATTCTTTAGCAGTCTCCACAAACAATATGGTGGCTCACCTCAATAAATAAATCAACTCTAGCAAACTCGTCAACTACTAGCTCTGTCTTCACCAATAGTATTTGCATAGACATGCAGGTAAAGAGTGAGTTATACGTAAATGTAACACAGTGAGATCCACGACCCGTCACTCTGAATACTTCTGGAACAAGTGTTAGAAAATACAAACACACAATGAGCACAGAAGTAATATACACGGAAATTCTTTCACCATATAATTACTCTATAAGATCCAAAGAATTATTCAATAACAACACTATATATCTCAGCACAATCTATACTAAGGACTTGTCATAAACCACAGTGCAAGAAATTAACCAAACACCAATAAGTCCACGACAGCATACACAATGCGCAAAATCTACCACGGCGGCATACACTATGTCCCAAATATATTACGGCAGCGAAGAAATAATTTTAAAAACCCCAATGCCATAGCATGAGGCTATGCCACATCACACCACACCACAAATCACTTATTAAATAATTTCATCTTTTTCACAAAATAATATATATTTGCGGCTAGAATAAGACCACCGATTGCGCCAAGCACACGCTCGTCCCAACACATGGACCAGGCAGACAAAGCATAATTTCAAAATAGGTTTTGGAAAATCAAGCATCAAAGCTTAAAGTATCAATTACCTCACTAACGGGAAGTCCACAATCTTGCAACGTCCATGTAATGACCCAGCCGGTCATTTTGAGCATTTGCATTTTGTTCAATTGTTTGAAGTCTTGAGTAGCTTCATATGATGTATTATGACTTCTGTGAATCATCGGTTTTGATTTTTAGGTGATTGGGATTGATACGGGAAAATGA
This sequence comes from Nicotiana obtusifolia, assembly GCA_002018475.1. Lineage (NCBI taxonomy): Eukaryota > Viridiplantae > Streptophyta > Magnoliopsida > Solanales > Solanaceae > Nicotiana > Nicotiana obtusifolia. The sequence goes on along the minus strand of MCJB01010698.1, from coordinate 154,536 downwards.
TTCTAAACTAGGAAGCTTTAAATTAGAAGAGTTGACCAAGTTTGATTTTTGAGTATTTAATCTCGGATCGGAATTTTGATGGTTCTGTTAGGTCTGGATGGTGAGTTTGGACTTGGACGTATGTTTGGATTTGCATTTAGATGTTTCTAGAAGGTTTCCGCACTATTTGGTGAAAGTTGGCAATTTGAAGATTTAGAATGTTCATAAGTTTGATCTGTAATTGACCTTGATGGTACCGGGTTCGAATTGTGATTCTGGAAGTTTGAGTAGCTTCATTATGTCATTTGGGACTTATGTGCAAAATTTGAGGTCATTCTGACTTGATTTGATATGGTTCGGCACGAGTTTTGGAAGTTGAAAGTTCAAAAGTTCATTAAGTTCAACTTGAGGTGCGATTTTTGGTTTTGATGTTGTTATGAGTGATTTGAGGCCTCGAGTAAGTCCGTGTTATGTTGTAGGATTTGTTGGTATATTAGCACGGCGTACTGAGGGGATTGGGTGTGTTGCGGATTAATTTCGGACCATTTTTAGGCCATTTTCAACTGTTGGTATTTGGCTGTAGGGGTGTACGCCGCGATCGCTAAGCATTGGTCACGATCGTAGAGAGAAAAAGGGAATAAATAAACCTGTGAATCGCATTTGCGAAGAAGAAATTTTGTTGTCATTGAGCTGACTTCGGAAGCATATAGCTTGCAATCTATATGGAATTTGGAGATGATTAAAAAAATGAAAGTTGTAGCTCTTTGTTTGTATTATTCAGAAGGTGAAACTGTTTGTCATTTGGAGTTATGTACAAAAAGGTATGGCGGATATACTACAGGCTGTATAAGAAGAGTTTAGTAAGGGTTAATGAAAATTTGTTCATCGCACGGGGAGAAATGGCCTTGATTGCGAAAGGTAAAATCTGTGCTGGAAAATTTTGGAATTGTGATCGCAAGGTTGGTGACCGTGATCGCGAAGGGTACCTCTGGAGTAGTGTATAAAGTACTCTATTTCGAAGGACTTGGTTATTTAATCATATTTTGAGCTATGGAGCTCGGATTTGGGCGATTTTGGTGGCGATTTTCACTACATGGATTGGGTTATGTATTTTCTATTTGGTTTTGATTATATTCATGGATCTATCTTCAATTTTGGCATTAGGATTATAAATTTTAAAAAGAAATTAGGAGTTTTTGTCTAAACTTTCCTAAAGTGAACTTTTGAGGTTTGAACATCGATTCGGAGCCAGATTTGAGTGAAATTAGTATGGTTGGACTCGTAATTGAGTGAGTTGTCATCTTTTATGAGTTTTGTCGATTTCCGAGGTGCGGGCCCAGGTTTAACTTTTTGGTTGACTTTGAGTAAATGTATGAAGATTCGACTTTTATCACTTGGAATTGTTTCCTTAGGCGTTATTTGATGTTTTTGAGTTGCTTTTGGCTAGTTTTGAGCCGTTCAAAGGTTGATTCACGCGGGATGGCATTTCTAGAGTATTGTTTGGCTTGCTCGATATTGGATTTGTCTTGTTCAAGGTAAGTAACATATCTAAACTTGGACATGAGGGTATTTAACCCTGGGAACTAAGTTATAAGAGATGTATTGGGTGACGCACATGCTTGGTGATGAGCGTGTGGGCGTGCAACGGGTAATCACGATTCAAGTTGACTATTAGACTATGATCGGACTTGCTTTATTGTTATGTCTTGGTCTATCTGTGTAATTCCTACTTGTTAGAGTAATTGAGTTATGATTCATGTCAGAAATCATGTTTAGGCAATGTGCTTATTTGGTTGAGACCTAATGAGGCCATTTCTATTGTTTTGAGTTTTTTGCTCTAACTGTAATTATATACTCAGTCATGATTCTTCATTTGCATATCATATCTTAGTCTCTGTTCATCATTCACTATTACATCACATGTTATTATTGTTTGGGCTGAGTGGTACGAGATTGTGAGCCCTTGAGATTTGAGAGATTGATGATTGTGGGACTGAGAGCCGTGTTGTGAGTGTTATTACAGATCAGGCTGCATGTTGTAGTAGGCCATATTGGCTTTATTACTATTATTATTATTGTGGATCGAGCTGCACGCCGCAGCAGGCCTTATAGGCTTTTGATTAGCTCTTGGGCAAGATCCACCCCCCCCCAGAGTCTGACATAACAGCAGTGAGCGCAGGCATAATGATATATATACACGTGCTTTGGTGAGGGGCTTATGAGCCAGGCACATGTACAGTGCTGATTGATTTTTTATATGTTTATGTGATAAAGTGGACATTTGAAATAGACAGCTCGAGTATATTGATGGTGAGAGTACCTGGGAATATCAGCGTGAAATCATTCATTTGACATGCATGCTTGGCATGTAGGCACAGAGATGCATATTTTCTCATGCTAGACGGTACTCTGACATCCTTGATTTGACATGTACATTTGACATGTAAGAATACAGATGTATATTCCTCATGGTAGACAGTATATGGTAATTGATGACCTGACATGTAGGCATAAAGACGTACTTTACCCATGCTAATTGGTGAATGGAAATTCTTATCTCGTGTTGTGAATTGAAAAAACAGTTCCATTGATAAACTCATGTTTAGTTGAGTTTCAGTTGTAATATCTGGACTTCGCTGTTATACCTAAGAAGCATGTCTACTTTTGCATAACTAGGAACGAGCTGAGCATAATATCTTTTTGAGCTATCACTTTTACCGCCTCCATTATATTATTATGAGTTAATATTCGCTATTTCTGTGGGACATTGACCTTCTTCTGAGCACGTCACTGCTTTAAATCTAAGGTTCGGTTTGTTACCTATTGCGTACATGAGGTCGGTTGTACTTATACTATATTTCTACACCTTGCGTGTAGATTTTTGAGCCTATATTGATGTGTATGACAGGAGCTGGCATTGAAGATGTACCTGCGATTCGGTTATAGCTGCCTCTTATTCGTGCTAGCTTTAGATTTATAAATCTCTTTATGTATATTTTGAATAGATGACGCATTTAATTCCTACCGGCTTTGTAAATTCTAAGTCTTAGAAGCTCATGAATTGTACCACCAATCCTTGGAATTTTGTATAGAAAGCTCAGTTACTTTATTTATTGACTTTTGTTATTCAATTTGAGTTGTGTTGTCTATCATTTTCCCTACCTAGCGGGTTGGGTTAGGTGCCATCACGATTGGCTGGGTTTTAGGTCGTGACAAGATGGTATCAGAGCTCTAAGTTCATAGGTTCTACAAGTCATGAGCAAGTGCCTAGTAGAGTCTTGCGGATCGGTATGATGACGTCCATACCTATCTTCGAGAGGCTAAAGGGCATCTAAGAAAAAATTCCCTTCTTTTTTTCCTCATCATGCGACATTGATTCAGCTCGAAGCATATCTCTTTGAATTCTTTCCACTCACTCGTATGTTATGTGAGTGCTCGACATCAGCTGTGCATTGGCAGCTTGTGATTCCATGTATGAGGTACAAGATGTGTTTTCTGTATTTTGGTGATGGTCCAATTTGGAGGACTTGAGGCCGGGTTTTGACCGTAGCTTGGGCATGGTGATTTCAGTTGTTTGAGTATCTGCTTTTGGACTTCTATGTCCGGTGGTGTCCCTAGGATTTGGACCGGCGGCTTGGTGAGTGGTTGGATAACTATATGATGCGTACCATATGACTGCGAGATGTGCTCGGATGGCTTTGACGTAATGAGAAGAGTTGCTAGGAATGTGAAACAGACTATTGGGTCTATCTTGATGTGCCGAACAGTCTTGAGATATCCGCGTGTCGAGGGGTCTTTCATGTTGCTTATTTGTGGAACGAAGTAGATTCTCATGTCTTGTTGATGAGTTCAGACTCGGGAAGATTAAGTGATTGCATAGTAGTTCTGGCTGTGAAATGGTATAGAGAGATGTCAGTTTGTCGCTAAGTAGGTTGGTTATCACCTGCGGGGTAATCTACGGATGCATGATCCTTATGAGGTTGTGTGAAGAGTTTCTTTCTACAAGTGGGTTTATATGTGTTGTGATTTGAGTTTGGATTGATTGAGAAAGTTGACCTAACTGTCACGAGGATGATGCAAGCTTAGTGGATAATTTAGGGTATTTTATGGTTTGTGTTGCATGAGCTTATGAAGGATTTAGTCGAATTTTAGTGTAGGATTATGGCAGTAGTAGAGTACGGGTATTGTGAGTTATTGAATGTTTTGTTCTATGTCTTTGACCCAAGTGGGGGAATCTACTATCGACGGTTTAATTGCATGGTTACGCGTTTTACTGGTTTTGGTTTGAAGCATGCTTGTGAATCAGTTATGACTTGTAGAGGTTGAGATCGAGGATTACTTGAGTAAGAAAATTTCTAGATACGGGTAATATTACACTTTATGGGTATATTGAAATTATGGAATGATTTGAGTTGTTATTCGTGATGGATGTAGTGCGCATGGAGTAGGAATTTACTCGATTTGCGTTAAGGCGGGGTTACTTCTTTGGGTGTTGTTGTGCTAATGGGGCACATGTAATTCAGCTTGTTTGGGCGGTGCAATTGAGATTTGAGTAGAGTGGATGACTCTCGAAAGGTTCTAATGGAATCAAGATTTATCTGTGGCAATTGAGAATTTTCCGGATTTGTTATGGCTAGAATCCGAGATATGCATTGGATGGTGTCAACACTTGCGGTGTTTCAATATCAATTTGCTACATTACAGTATCAAAAAAGTAAAAAGAACAACTATAAATTCATGGAAGGTCTCTTTAGAGTGGGTGTCTCGGTTGTGGTACTTTTGGGGTACTTAAGAGGGAATACAACGACTTATGGGCGTTAGGATGGTGTGGCTTTTACTAGGATCTCTCGTGGTAAGCATTGGGTTAAGGGTCGTAGTGTGCGGGCAAGGAGAAGTGTTAACTTGAAGGCAATTCAGAAGGAACTCGGAGAAATAGGACAACTTGGTGGTAGATCGAATCAACATGGTAATGGGTATAATCGGTTCTTTGGGTTCTTATGATGTGGTGAGTCTCTACAGGTGTTTTGTGGCAACACTCTTTAGTTTGGCGACCTGCTTCACTTGGTTGAGTTAGAGGGATTCAGTTCTGATGGCTTTGTTATGTGCAAATGGGCTTCGCAGAGTTCTCGATGATTTCTACCACGGCTTGGGATGAATATTTTCTACACACATGGGGAGTTTATTGTGTGCTGTGATTTTCTCCTGAATAGGATCAGGTGGAAGGTTTCTAGCTAATTAGGTATGTAATATGCTTGTGACTCATAGCTGATAATGTGGTTCTCGTGTTTTCATATAATAGCATGATAGATGCAGTGCGTCATGTGGGATTGAGATTTGTATATACAAGGTCGCTCATCGTCCCGATCATCGTCCCGTAAGTCCTTTATCGATGCAAATACTAGAATTGCTCATCCAAACTCGTAGACGAAGCTAGGACGAAAATCTTACCTCAATAAATGGAGAATTAGATCCTTAGCTTGCTCACACCACAAGAAACTTCACTTCTACAACAAGAAGAGGTCAAGGTGAAATCTTCCAAGTTGAAGACCAACTAAACTAGAAGGGTTTGTTTAATTCTTACCTTATTTCTTTGAAGAAGGAAAAGAAGATGAGCTAGAGTGAATTCTCCCTAAGCTTGTGCAAGTAAAACATCCCCAAAAATGAGGATTTGCAAGATCATGAACTTATACAAAGGGCTGGCCGTAAGGGTTCTTAGAGAGGAACTTTTGAATGACAAAGTCACATCTTATCTCTATTTGTATAAGTTGGTGGACAACGCTTACCTAGAAATGAGTGCCTTAACAACTTTGGATAATTGATACTATTGATAAGTATCAATTTGTATGGACAAAATAACTTGGATGGTGGAGGAGGCAAGCTTTGTCTTTACTTGATAGAAGATAATTTAAAAGACTATATATATACATGAACACCTTGAACTTATCTCTAATAATTATTGAATTTATTTAATGTTAATAATATGAGTATGTATAAATACATGTACCTATATGTCATATAATAAATCATAACAAATTCTCATTAACTCTCTAAATTATACAACTTCTATTCTTCATTACTATATTAATTAGCCAACTCCTACGATTTACTTTCACTTGGTATATTCTTGTATATACTAACAAGGGTCCAAACTCACTGGGTAAATCATACTATACCTTTAGGAATGATCGTAATCCTCCGAGTTTATATGGATCAACTACGACACGCTCCAACGTAAAATATATGGAATGTTAAAAGAAAATTGCTCGGGCTCGAGTTTACCGACATACGTTCAGCGGTCCAAGACATAACCTAAAAGTATGGGGTGTAACATCCTTCCCCCTTTAAGAACATTCGTCCTCGAATGTGGGGGTAGTATACTAAGGGGGTGCAACTTTGAGGATTCTAAGGAAATTTCGACAGAGTCTCCTCTGTAAATAGGATTGACTTGAACCTCCCATGCAGCCAGAAAAATTCAACACATTCCTCACAGGGCCATACAACCTAACCTATATCATGACATCGGCCTTACACGACCATCTGCTATCAAGGGATCCATATACTAAGCTATAACTCACCTGAAGTGCTTAGACTTGTAGTTTGGGCTGCGACAATCGTATTCTTGCTATGATCATCACCTAAGAAGGTACATGAGATAAGTTCATCAACAGAAAGCATAGAATAAGGAAACATATCGCACCAGTATCAATGTTAACCTTGAATTCAGAATAGATGAGGGTATCTAGACTTCATGTCTTGCTCAGCCTCCCATGTTATTTCCTCGACATTATTTTTTCTCCATAACACCTTAATAGAGGCTATTTCGTTAGTTCGTAACTTCTAGACTTGGCGATCTAGAATGGAAACTGGAGTCTCTTCATAAGACAGATCTTCTGTAATCGGAACATCCTCTACATGAGTAATAAGAGAGGAGTCTCCTATACACTTTCATAACCTAGACACATGTAAAACTGGATGGGCTGCTTCTAATTCAGGAGGTAACTCAAGCTCATATATTACTTGGCCAATTCGACGGATAATCTTATACGGTCCGACGTACCGAGGGTTAAGCTTGCCTTTCTTGCTAAATGTCATTACGCACATTGGCAAAACCTTTAAGAATACCTAATCGCCAACTGAAAATTCTAAATCTCGGCGCCGTACATCTGAATAAGACTTCTGTTGACTCTGGGCTGTCAATAGTCGCTCCTGAATTAACTTTACTTTCTCTATGGCGTGTTGTACCAAATCAGGCCCTAGTAACTCAGCTTCGCGCACTTCAACCAGCCAATCGGGGACCTACACTTCCGCCCGCATAAGGCTTCATAGGGAGCCATCTTGATGCTGGAATGATAAACTATTGTTGTATGCAAACTCAATAAGCGGCAAATGATCATCCCAACTACCCTTGAAATCCAGCAGACAAGCCCGCAATATGTCCTCAAGCATCTGAATAGTATGCTTGCCTTGACCATCTATCTGCAGATGCAATGTCGTACTAAGATTCACCTGAGTACCTAAACCCCTCTAGAAGGATCTCCAGAAATTAGCCGTAAACTGGGCACCTTTGTCAGATATGATAGAAATTGGAACTCCATGAAGTCAAACTATCTTTTTTATATACAAACCGGCATAATCTTCAGCTGCATAAGTGGTTCTAACTGGTATAATATGAGCCGACTTCGTAAGGCTGTCTACAATTACCCAGATAGAATCAAACTTCCGATAGGAACGAGGCAAACTTGTAATGAAATCCATATTGATCTTCTCCCATTTCCATGTTGGAATTTCTATGTTTTGAACTAATCCTTCGGGTTTTTGGTGCTCTATCCTCACATGCTGGCAATTCTAACATTGAGCCACAAACTCCGCAATATTCCTTTTCATATCATTCCACCAGTAGACCCCTCCGAGGTCATGATACATCTTTGTTGATCCCGGGTGAACAGAATATCGTGACTGGTGAATCTCTGCCATAATTGGCTCTCAGAGTGCCCCTATATCTTGCACACATAAACAACCTCGGTGTCTAATAACCCCTCATCCTCACTAACTCAGGATCATTAAACGACATGCTTTCACTTCTGCTGTCAATGATGACTCTGCAGTATTCTTAACCACAATACCTCCGTCATCTGTATCAAGTAATCTTACTCTCAAACTGGCTAACTGGCAGAAATATCTGGTCATCTCTAACTTGTTAGCTTCTACATGACTCAAACCACCCATGGACTTATGACTTAAAGCGTCGGCTACAACATTAGCCTTGTCGGGATGATAGAAGATGTCGACATCATTGTCTTTCAATAGCTCAAGCCATCTTCTCTGCCTTAGATTCAATACTTTTCGCTTGAATATATATTGAAAACTCCTTTGGTCAGTAAACATATCAACATGAACTCCATATAAGTGATGTCTCCATATCTTCAAAGCAAACACAACGGCTGCTAACTCAAGATCATTAGTTGGGTAATTCTGCTCGTGCTTCCTTAACTGCCTTGAAGCATATGCAATAACTTTCCCGTGCTGCATCAAAACACAACCTAGGCCAACCCTTAAAGCATCAAAATAGACAACATACCCTTCAGTACCTTCTGGAAGTGTCAAGACTGGCACAAACGTAAGGTTATCTTTCAATTCTTGAAAACTTCGTTCACATGCATCTGATGAATGAAACTTGTTCTTCTTATGAGTAAGCCTTGTCATAGGTGCAGAAATAGAAGAAAAGACTTCTACAAACCTCAGATAGTAACTTGATAATCCCAAAAAAACTACGAACTTCTGTAGGAGTCGTGGGCCTCGACCAATTCTTTACTGCTTTAATCTTTGACTATCCACTTTAGTGCCTTTATCTGAAACTATATGGCCCAAGAATGCAACTGAGTAAGTCCAGAATTCACACTTAGAGAATTTGGCATACAACTCATAATCCTGGAGCATCCGTAACATTGTTTGGAAATGATTCGCATGATCTGCCTCATTATGTGAGCATACCTGAATATCATCAATGAATAGAATTACAAAGACATCCAAGAATGGATCGAAGACCCGATTCATCAAGTCCATGAAGGCTGCTGACGCATTAGTAAGCCCGAATGACATCACAAGAAACTCAAAGTGCCCATACTTGGTCCTGAAAGCTGTCTTTAGAATATCCTTCTCTTTGACGCTCAATTGGTGGTATCCAGATCTCAAATCAATCTTCGAGAAATACTTACCACCCTTTAGTTTATCAAATAAATCATCGATCCTCGAAAGTGGATGCTTATTCTTGACAGTAGCTTTATTCAACTATTGATAATCAATGCACATTCTCAAGGACCAATCTTTCTTGCGTACAAACAACATTGGTGCACCCCACGGCAAAGTACTAGGCCTGATGAAGCCTTTGTCCAATAGATCTCTCAGCTGCTCTTTCAACTCCCTCAGCTCAGCTGGAGCCATTCTATAAGGAGGGATATATATCGATTTAGTTCCTGGGTACATTGATAGAAAAGTCAATCTCCCTCAGTGGAGGAATACCGGGAAGCTCATCCAGAAATACATCTGGGAACTCATTAACAAAGGACAAGGTGGAGCCAGGATCTATCAATGCATAAAGATCATAAGTGAGAATGGATAGTGTACCTGTACGAACATCTGGTGACACCTCCAAATCCTGTCGACCCCCTAGAGCATATATGCGATTCTGACCACTGCCTGAATTGGATACTCCTCCTCTACCTCTACCTCTACCTGCTGAGGTCGGTATTCCACTACCATGTTGACGTACACTCGACGAAGAAGCTGTCACTAACCCAGTTGGCTAAGCCATGCCACCTCTACCTCTGCTGGGATAGTATAGCATGAAATGGCCAGGGCGTCCACACCAATAACATGCATCTGAACCCTGACAAGATAGACCTGGATGTGCCCTACCACACTGGCCACATGGCGGCAACGGGGGTCTCATATGACTCGAACCCTTCTGTCTCTGAAAACCTGAAGCCCTCGAACACTAGCCTGGCTCGGGCTTGGCATACCTATCATACCTAGGCTCTTGAAACTGAGGTGTAGCACTACTAGGAAATTGGGATGGACGTCTAGGAAGTCGTGGTCTAGAACCACTATATGCCTCTCCGAAAGACCCGGTAGACCTAGCCCTCTTACTCAATTCTCTCTCTGCATCTCTATCAGCCCAAAATTGGCACTTACAAGACGCTACGTTTGAAGCATAGCTTGTATTCTAGAGATATTCATATTCTCATCCAAGGATGTTGTCGTAAAATCCCCAATCAGATGTGGGTCAAGACCGGCCATGAATCGATGAACTCTAGCCCTCATCGTATCCACCATAGTTGGAGCATACCTGGCTAAAGAGTCAAACCGAAGACTGTACTCTCGAACACTCATACCCCTCTTCTTGAGGCCCAAGAACCGATCCACCATAGCCTCTCGTACCTCTAATAGAAAGTAGTGATCAATAAAGGCCTCTAAAAACTCCTTCCATACAACCGGACGTGCATCAGATCCTCTAGATTGTTCCCAAGACTCATATCATAAAATGGCCACATCTCGTAGCCTAAAATATTCTCCACTGCCTCAGTCTCTGAAGCATGTATAACTCTCAATACCCTCGGGAACTGGTCAATAAAGTCTTAAAGATCCTCATCTAGATAAGAACCTATAAACACTGGCGGGCTCAAACCGATGAACTCTTGGACTCTAGAACTCCCTACACTATCAGAAGGGCCAACACTTGTCGATGCCCTGATCTACCACTACAGAGTAGCTACTATCTGTGTCAGTAGCTGTACTACACCTGCAACCCCCTAATCTGTAGGCTCGGTTGGAGGAACTGGGGGGACTAGGTCCTGAGGAGCTTGGGGTACTGTATCCCCTCTAGTTTCCTTGAGTGGTGGCGGAGTAAGAGATACATGAGAAGATGGCTCTCTCTACGCGCCAGGCGGGGCATTACTAGTATCTTCGCCGCATCCGTGCAGGTTCAATGACTAGTGGTAGTCTTTCTAGTGACCGGCATCGCTGAAATGTATAAAGCACAAGTTAGACTCGAATTCCTTAGAAATCAGCTGTATTGCACGATCTATGAGATGAAAGAATAGTAGCCATTCCTAAATGCCCGGCAACCTCTTGTTTAACAGTGTGGTGCACAACAACACCCATAAGCAAGACTCTACCAGACACGACTTGTAGACTCCCTAAGACAGACCTGCTTTAATACAAAGTTTATCACACCTCAACCTGGGGTGGTATGGCCGGCACTCGGTGCCTCCCTTTCTCGAGCGTACCACTCTGAAAAGAAAATCACATGAACTTATAGAAACATCGGCCGACAAGGCCTCAACAAACCATAATCTGTATGGAGATACAATCAACATACATATAGGCCGTCAAGACCACAATTTGTGACCATAGGATGTCATCTGGACATCTCAACCTGAAGAGGGGTAGATAGCCCAAGATATATATACCTATCTACAAAGCCGACAAGGCCATAACATAGGTTTACATACCAAAAACAAGGCCGACGAGGCCATACATAACATCTAGACAATCCAACTAATCTACAAGCTTCTAGGATCAACATAAATGTCATATGGTCGAGACAGGGTCCCGGCCTACCCTTCATCTATATATACCTATGATCTAACTCGAAACATCAAACTCGGTAGCTCCAAAAGAAGTGAAGCTTAACATCCAATAGCTAAATTCAACAAGATCCTACTTGAGAGGTCTATCTGGGCCTCTACCAGAGGCGTCAGTACGAATGAAATATACTGGTATGTAAGGCATAAGAAGCTATATGAAAGAATAAGTTGTAAACAGGCCATATGAAGCAACCTGTTAACCTGAAATGCCACGCAGGGCAAACAATGTAACTTTGGAATTGTACTAAAATATCAAAAAAAAAAATATATATATATATATATATATATATTAATTATATTTTATTACAGTTCAAAAGTATATATACCAATTTTTTCTTTACCTAAAATATCCTTAGTAGCCTATTGTAACACACTAATATAGGAGGCTTTTTGGTCCTTTCGCGAATAACGCTAAACCTAACATCTCATACCCATTTTCTCGTCTCTCTCATTTAGATTTGTCCTTCTCTCTCTTCTCCTTATCTTTTTCCCATTTTCTCTATTCCCAATTCATCTTAAACAACAAGTAAAGGATACCATGGCCATAATCTCTAATATATAACTAAAAATCGATCAATTTTGATACCCCGGTCTATTAGATTAAACTTATTTCTTGTCTTGCATTTTCTTTTAGATATTCCAAGGCAGTCTTGGGAAGAAGAGATACACTACAACATTAATGGAGTTACACATATAATTAACTTTTTTGCTTTGAGGAGTTATCATGTGTGTGTTTTGGAACTTGTCCACTGGCGAGATTATCAAGCTCCTTTTTCTTACTGAAAAGATTATCTTTTTTCTCTTACTGAAAGTGGGTTTAGTTTTTATTTTAATTTCAGCAGACCTTCTTGTGGAGGAGTTAAAAATTATATATTGTGTGCATAGTTTTATTTATCAAGAAATTTATGTTCTTGAGTTGAAATAATATTGGTTTAATGGTTGGAAGAATATCAGTTTAAAGACACAATTTACAATCCATCAAGAAGAATTTGATGCTAAGAAAATGGGTTGAAATCTGCAAAGGGAGAGCTTGTAGACAAAAGAAATTAAAGTTGGATCTTTTTACTTGGAGAAACACGAGTGTAAAAGGAAAAGAGCAAAATTGGATGACCGAAAAGACAAAAGAACCCATTTAACTCAGTTGTTGTTAGTATATTATTAAGGATATTTTAGGTAAAGAAGAAATGGGTATCTTGCTGACACACTACCTTCATGTAGTATGTTAGCAAGACCCATATATACATACATATATACACACACACATACATATATACATATATCTATATATACTTATTCATCGCCTACCGATTATATCTCGGTAGTGTTTACATGTATCCATTGCCCAACCGATAATCGTTCGGTGGTATTTATATATATCTACATCCATCACCAAACCAGTATTTGTTCGGTGGTGTTTATAACTTATATACTTTAGCACTCTTTGCCCATTTAACTTGTAAGGCTCTTCTTTTTTATTCTTAATCTGAAATTTGATCGACTCGTTGAATAACACTTTAGATATTCTCTGGTTAGGGGAACAAGATGTACAACCAACTCAGAATAGCATCTAATATGTCAATCAGTGATGAGAGATTACTTATGAAACAAATATACTCACAATAAGGGACAACCGAATACAAGAATAGAATAGTCGTTTAGATACTTCGTTTGGGAAGATGATATTTGTTAGGAATCATGCAATGAAAGAAGGGACTAATATTACATTCCTTTGTCGCTTCACTTAATGACAACGACAGACCCAGTCCATTCAACTCCTTAATCTATAATAATAAAAATAATGCTAAGGTCAAACTAACGAAGCAAGTATAACAATACATTGAGCGGCAAGCTCGCTTTACAGCTAACTAAATGAAGTTTATCCTCCGCTCTTCCTCTCTCTAAAGCTTACAACAACAACAACAACACATCTACATGCTTATCACAATATTTACAGTCCTTCAAGAAGAACATCCTCAAATACACTACAACAACCCAAATAGTCCGACAATTTTGTAACAACAATAATAACTTAGATTCACAGCTTCTGATCATCGTCCCGTAAGTTATTTGTCAATAAAAATACTAGAATCGCTCATCCGAACTCGTAGACAAAGATAGGACGTAAATCTTACCTCAATAAATGGAGAATTAGATGTTTAGCTTACTCACAACACAAGAAACTTCACTTCTACATCAAGAAGAACTCAAGGTGAAATCTTCCAAGTTGATGACAAACTAAACTAGAAGGGTTTATTTAATTCTTACCTTATTTCTTTGAAGAACGAGAAGAAGATGAACTAGAGTGAATTCTCCCTAAGCTTGTGCAAGTAAAACATCCCCAAAAATGAGGATTTGCAAGATCATGAACTCATACAAAGGGTTGGCCGCAAGGGTTCTTAGAGAGGAGCTTTTGAATGACAAAGTCACATCTTATCTCTATTTGTATAAGTTGGTGGACAATTCTTACCTAGAAATGAGTGCCTTAACTTTTGGATAATTGATAATATTGATAAGTATCAATTTGTATGGACAAAATAGCTTGGATGGTGGAGGAGCCAAGCATTGTCTTTACTTGATAGAAGATAATTTAAAAAACTATATATATATATATATATATATATATATATATATATATATATATATATATATTAACACCTTGAACTTATATTCCTCATGCTAGACAGTATATGATAATTGATGACTTGACATGTATATTGACATGTAGGCATAGAGACGTATTTTACTCATGCTAATTGGTAAACGAAAATTCTTATCTGCTGTTGTGAATTGGAAATACAATTTTATTGATAAACTCATGTTTAGTTGATTTTCAGTTGTAATATCTGGACTTGACTGTTATACCTGGAAATCATGTCTACTTTTCCGTAAATGTGAACAAGCTGAGCATAATATCTTATAAGCTATTAGTTTTACTGCTTCCATTATATTATTATGAGTTAACATTGGCTATTGGTGTGGGACACTGAATTTCTTTCGAGCTCTTCACTGCTTTCAACCTAAGGTTAGGTTTGTTACTTATTGTGTATATGGGGTCGGTTGTACTCATACTACACTTCTGCACCTTGCGTGCAGATTTTTTAGCTGATGTTGCTATGTATGGAGGGAGCATGCATTGAAGAAGTACCTGCGTTCCGGTTATAGCTACATCTTGTTCTTGATAGTTTTACCTTTATAAATTTATTTATGTATATTTCGAACAGATGATGTATTTATTTCGTACCGGCTTTATAAATTCTAAGACTTAGAAGCTCATGACATATACCACCAATCCTTGGGATTTTTGTATAGAAAGCTCAATTATTTTATTAATTGATTCTTGTTATCCTATTTGAGTTGTGTTGTCTATCATGTGGCTTACCTAGCGGGTTGGGTTAGATGCCTTCACGACTAGCTGGGTTTTGGATCGTGACAGTCCAGATCCACCAAAACAACCTCCAATAACCTCAATCGTGAATAGAATGTAACTTGTGATTCCACTGATTTGTAAAGAAATTGCTGACATAAACACATCTCTATCACTGATTAAGTGACATTAGTGTTCGGTATCAATGTAGTAAAAATTATGTTGCGTATCTTTCTTCCAAAAAGTGCCAAAAGATGGTTTGAAATCCAATTCATAAGAAATCAAGTAGAAGCCCTTATGCCTCCTTCGTATATCCCACTGTAATGGTGGATTTAGCCTCTAATTATATATATATTTAATATATTTTGTTGTTGTAGCAAATTAGGTTAAGAAACCAACCTCTTATCCCTTTTCTAAATCCCTTGTCGTAGTGCATTTTTTTCGTAAATAACCATGTATTGATATCTTTTTTTTACCTCACGTTTTGGCTTTAGAAGCCATATGCTCAATTATACTAGTTTCTGCCTGGGAAGCTCTAGCAACAACCAAATTTGCCAAGAGTTCTCTTAAACAATGATATTATTGAAAATCCCATTGAAAATAGCAGTAGCTATGATTCTCTAATTCAGCACCTCCAAAATTGCCCTTTTACATATTCCTCGGTGTTTTATATGCAGCTAGCAAGAAAAGTATGGGCTTAGTGTACTTCACTATTATAACATGCACAATAATAAATAAGGCACATTAACTATTTATCTAATTCAACTATTCAAGGGACATTATTCATATCCTTCAATATATAATGTTACTTTTAATGTAAATATGCATCTATGCACCCATATGTAAACTCATTAATAATAATTATCTCTATAAGTATTTCTAACAACTCTATGAAAATAGGAAACTCTTATTAAGACAATAAGTTAATAGTCCTTTCTAACAATTAAAATCCACTTCCAAATATCATAATATTATTTCCATTAATTTTACTATTTTCAACCACTATAAATGATTAAATCGAGCGACGAAAATGTTATAGTCTTAAAATGAGTTCCGAAGATATTTTGGGGCATCATATTCTCCCGCACTTAAATCAACATCGAATGCAAGATGTTCATACCGGTGAAAGTAAGATGTGAATATTTCACCGTTATATTTTCTATGTCTTTTCATACTTATAAGTATATATGCACCTGGTAACCCAATTCAAAACCATCGCCTCTCGTGTCCTCGACACGAGAAATGTCTGAAGCAGTCTCTCTAAAAAAATTGTGTTACTGCAATCAGCAATGCAGAAATTCTTCGGGACTCTGTTCTCGTTTTAATAGACATCCAAAAAATTTCTTAATGACAACAAAATAATAACATTGTCTAGGCACATATTCTAATAATTTTATACCAAAACCCAATTAGACTACCACTTAAAATACCATTTTAGCCGCCCCACAACTCTTCATGTCACTGTAGGTTCATTATAATACACTGCACCTTTGGAGAATTTACAAATTTTTTCGAAAAAGCATTTAGAAGAGCATCCCATAATACTTGATATCTACAAATTCCTTTCACTTATTATACTAATGCTTCTACAAAATCCCATACTAATATAACTAGTTTTTGTTACTTAATATTAGCATGGCAATAATCCAACGTAAAGAGTAGGTATTAGGCCCTTAAATTCACACATGACATATCTACTCTTATTTTAATATTTTAAAACTTGTAGGACACTATAATAATTTTTACCCTGTTTTCCCCATCCAAACTATCGAATACGTAGCTCTCTGTTACGAATGTTTACCCTTGGCTTCGGATAACAATTAAATTTGTACGTGGTCTTAAGGACACGTGATTTGGTTTGATAGAAATAATGAAGAATAAAACAGAGATTAAAGTCAGTAAACAAATTGGAAAAAATGCAAACCACAAGCCTTGAATAATCTTGGCCTTGATTGATTTCTTCGAGATAAACAATATGAATCAAACGAATAAAGAGATAATAAAGCAGACTTCTTTTCTATATTTTGATAATTGAATCGTGAGATGCCTTTTACAGTTGCATTGCCCCTTTATATGGGGGGGGGGGGGG
>MCJB01010698.1:94243-137439 GCA_002018475.1 Nicotiana obtusifolia | reverse complement strand
GGGGGGGGGGGGGAGAATAATTCTTATACAAGGTAAAAATCTATTTACAAGGTAAAATATCCCTTGATTTACTGATTTCAACGGTTTTGTTGATTGATGCCGTGATTCCCGCCGAGATTTATGTATCACGGGATTTTCGGTCCTTCCGTTATGCAGATCTGGTAATTTTACCCTAGGACATTTCCCATAATTGACCTCGCCAAACTCATCATGGGCATCATGGCTTCGAGTTCTGATTCGATGGTGTTCGGTCTCGACCTTCGATCTTTGATCCTCGATCCCGGCCTATCGAGCAGTAGTTAGGATTGATACCAACCGTTTAAACTCGAACCCAATTTATCCCTACGCAAGGGGTCCGAGTTCGATCCCATACAGATAGTCCCCTCATTTTTTGGAGAGTAATGATGAAAAATGACATGAGCCGCAACTTTTTGATTAGGTCAAATAGTGACATACTCATGGTGCGTGTGACACAGAATTCGGGGCGTCACATCAAAAGAAACGAACCATCACATTGATAAATGACGGTGGCACTGTGACGTACGTGGTACGCATCGAAAACGTCTCTTCAGAGACCAACTTGAGACAAACCGCTGCAACATCAGCATATGTTAATTAATGCTCCCTCGTTTTGGGATGCGAACCGCCACCTTTGAGGGGGTATAAATAACATTCTCTGTCTTCATCTTCAGGAGTTTACGCTATCTGAACATTCTCTTCTTCAAGTTCTCTGAACTTTCTCGCAAGTGACTTTCCCTTTTATTCTTATCTCATCCCTGCATTTTTTAGCTTCTTTATCTCCTAATTGACAATGGCAAAAACCTCTAAATCTGTCCCCCAGAGATAGACCCCTTCTTCTTCTCAACCTACTGAAGATCCTCAGCCTATTGATGTTGAGGAAACCGTGATCGAACCTCCTTTGCAAGCATTCATACCGACTGGGTGTTCGATCGATACCGACTTTAAAGTAGATAAGGCTTCTTCAGTACCGGGCCGGTGTGAACCTGTCACTAGGTATATTTGTTCGATCACGGACAAAATCATTGACAAGGTTAAAGAAGATTGTAATTGGGTCGGTAAATGCGTGGTCGTTCCTGAACCGGAAGAGGCGATCACCACCCCGTGGAGTGTTATTTGAGTGTTTACACTTATCCCTTCACGTTGGGCCCTTTGGACCCTATTATTGTTGCCTTTTGCAAAAGGTACGAGGTAACGTTGGGTCAGATTCACCCTTCTTTCTGGAGAATAGTCATTCTCTTTTGCTTTCTCGTAAACAAGATCGACGGACACCCTTTCACCGTCGATCATCTCCTGTGGTTATACTGTCCCCGAATTTTCCAAAGGAGATTGATAAAACTTGCTCGCCGGGCAAGCAAAGCCTCCTTCTCGAGCATTGATAAGGATAGGGATCGAGGTGGGATGAGCCGATTCGTTCGGGTGAAAACATCGGACCTGATTCCGGCTGAAGACATGTCGTTCCCTGAGAGGTGGAACATGAACCGCAAGTGTTACCCCATATTTCAACTTGTTCGATGTTTTTCCTTCGTTATTTCACTAACCGGTTCCACATGGTGTAGTTGTATCTCGTACGCCGGCCGCGATTTCTCACCTGAAGGAATGGGTTGAAAAAGTAGTGTCCCAAAGAACCTATTCGGAACGTGCCTGGCGCGAGATCTCGAAGAGCCGATGGGAGGCCAAAAATCATGGTAAGACCGATTAAGTTCGAGCTCTGCGTTTCATGTTGCCGATTTTTAATTTGCTTTACTCTTTATTTGTAGTTCTATCAAAGGACGTCGAATTGAGGCCGGCATCCCCTGGTAGTGAGCTTCCCTGCCAGCCCCCTGCTTCAGAGCAGGAGAAAGAGAAAAAGAGGAAAGAAGTCCCCAGTTCTTCTGAGCCCAAGAGAAAGAGACCGAGGAAAAGGATAGCTCGTAAGCCCAAGGGCAACATTGATGATCGAATTCTATCCTCGGAGGATGAAGACTTCGACCTTTTGGGTAACGAGCCATCTCGAATTGAAGGACGGGGAGTCCCCGAGCAGAGAACCGTTGAGACATGCCTTCATCGAGCCGAAGGCCCCGAGGTGAGGGCAAGAACTGGGGTTTCTGTCGATGTGAGAGGGGCTTCGCAGGGGATCTCAGGTCCCATAGAAAAGATAGACTCCCCTTCTTTCTCGGAGTCGACCCTGAACGAGGCCCAACCTGCAAAAGGACATTCCCTGGGCAGGAGCCATGAACTGGAAATCCCTTTCCGAGGTATCTTCGATGGTGTGGATTCGGCGTCTACTGAAGATACTTTTGGGCTCGGTAATCTTGAAGTACCGAGGACAAGTCCCTTCACTGGAACGAGCAAGGCATCTTTTGGTCCGAAGTTGGTCGATAGATTTCCTGCTCCGAGTTCAGATCCTGATCAGAAGCGGATCATAACGTTCGCCATTCCCGAAGATGCGAGGGTCCTTTTCGCTCCTTTAGGAGTGGCTAGCTATCTTCAATCTTTGGTGACCGAAGAGGATCAGGCTAAGATGAACGAGATGGACGTACCCTGCTTGTTCAATGAGGTTCAACAAGCATTGAATAAGGTAAGTTTCTGATAAGCCTTATCTGGCGTTCACCGTTTTTCATTTTAAAACTTCGACTAACTGTCATACTTTCTTTTAAAGTACTTGTAGGCCTTGGTGCTTCATCATGAGGCTTTTTTTCGTCAACGAGAAGAATCGGTGCATTATGAACGGCTCGAAGGGTAGATGTCGAACCTTCAGGCCGAACTGGATTTTGTACGGAGAGAGAATTCAGGCTTAATCGAGCAGATGGGGCAGCAGCTCGATCAAATAACCCGACTCCGATCTGAGGCAAGCGAGGCTAGAGCAGAAGCCAATGAATGGAGAAGCAGGATGGATCATCTGGCTTCGGAAAAGGAGGCCTTCCGAGCTCAGTTAGTTTCATCAGAAACTCAACTGACGGAAGCAAAGGGTAGAATCGAGGCTCTAACTGAGAGCACTGATATGCTCCAATCTCGAGTTAGCGCGATCTCCTCAGATCATGATGCTTTAGTCAACGAGCTGCAGATGGCAAAATTGGAGGTTGCTGCAACCAAGGATGAGGCCGATGAGTTGGTGGCCCGGTACAAGGCCGAGGCCGAGGCCACTCAAGATCAATCAAAATTTTGGTTGATTACACTAATTGTCAAACTCGCCTGCCCATTCTCGAGGAAATACATGCTCGGGGCTTCGATCTATCAAACGAGATCGATGATGCCAAAAAGATCGAGGCCGAAGCCAGAAAATAAGCCTTTCCGGAGGAAGATGACTCCGAGAACTCGGAATGAAGCGCCTTCTCTTCCCTTTTTTTCTTTTTTATATATTTTGTAATGAGGTCTCCACCTTTGAAATCATACCTTATATATATAAAAGTCTTTTTCCCTTTCCTTTTTTTATTGCTGACTTGTTTTGATTCTTTTCATTAGAACCGATGGTTCATCTCGGTGAATTTTCTGTTCTTCGAAATTAGTTTGAACTTGGCCAATTCTGGGATATGCCTTAGTAAATTTTTTCTTTCCTTCGATTAACTTGGTATGGCCTTAGCCTTGTAAAGATCCGGGGTTTGCCTTAGTAGGTCTTATTCCTTTTCGAGGTTCATTAACGTGGCATGGCCTTGGCCTTTTAAGAATCGGGTTGGCCTTAGTAGGTCTTATCCCCCTTCGAGTTTCATTAACTCGGTATGGCCTTGGCCTCTAAAAAATCGGGGTTTGCCTTAGTAGGTCTTATTCCTTTTCGAGTTTCATTAACTCGGCATGGCCTTAGCCTTTTAAAAATAGTGTTGGCCTTAGTAGGTCTTATCCCCCTTCGAGTTTCATTAACTCGGTATGGCCTTGGCCTCTAAAAAATTGGGGTTTGCCTTGGTACATCTTATTCCCCTTCGATTAAATTTGATTTTCGAATGAATCCCTGAGTGATGTTAGTATTTGATTGAACAAGGAATAAAATGGCCCTTGGGCTCGGAGACAGAATATTGGTGCAAGAGATCTTTATTCTTGTTCATGTGCTTGTACAATTTATTTAGGGGATAGATCAATCTATTTGGGTACGGTTCCTTTGATCGTTTGACCCTTACATTGATTCCTAATGATCTTTGAGAAGTCTCCCCGAATTGAAGTAGCTAAGAAGTCTTTCAACATTTGAGGTCGATCGATGTTTAGCACCGAATATTGTTGTTATCGATCTTCAAATCTAAGTTAGCACGTTTTTTGGTTGCCTCGTTAAAAACCTTGCCGTAAAACCCAATTTGGGACAAAACCGGTCGAAGGGAGAAAGAGTGCAACGCGTACTTTCAGTCCTAACATCCAGTACTTTCCAATTCAAGGTTACTTTATTTGATACCTGCGAGTGTTTGTAGATAAAAACAAATAAAAATGAAGAATGAAGGATCGTACCTTAACGGTAGTATCGTTTCAAGTGATTTATGTTCCAATTATTGGGCAGCTGTTTGCCGTCCATCGTTCCGAGCTTGTATGACCCCTTTCCGGTGATCTTTATGATGGAATAAGGCCCTTCCCAGTTCGGCCCCAATTTCCCTTCGTTCGGATTTCGAGTGTTGGGTGTGACCTTCCTGAGTACTAAATCTCCGATGTTGAAATGTCGAAGATGGGTTTTCCTGTTGTAGTATCTTTCGATCTTTTGTTTTTGGGCGGCCAATCGAACAAGGACTGCTTCCCTTCTTTCGTCCAATAGTTCCAGATTCGTATTCATAGCCTCGTGATTCGATTCCTCGGTCGCATAGCGGAACCTGACACTTGGTTCACCAACTTCGGCCGGTATCAAAGCTTCAGCACCGTACACCAGGGAAAAGGGGGTGGCTCCGGTGCTAGATTTCTCGGTTGTACTATACGCCCATAGGACATCAGGCAATATCTCTTTCCATTTCCCCTTCGCATCGGTTAACCTCTTTTTGAGATTTCGAAGTATGGTTTTGTTGGTAGATTCGGCTTGCCCATTACCGCTGGGGTGATAGGGCGTTGATAGGATCCTTTTGATCTTGTTATCTTCGAGGAACTTCGTCACTTTACTGCCAATGAACTATTTCCCATTGTCAGACACGATCTCTGATGGCATCCCAGACCGACATATGATGTGATCCCAAATGAACTCGATCACTTCTTTTTCCCTAACCTTCTCATATGCCTGCGCTTCCACCCATTTGGAGAAATAGTCAGTCATAAAAAGAATGAATTGAGCCTTACCTGGTGTGTAGGGAAGAGGGCCGACGATGTCCATTCCCCATTTCATGAACGGTCATGGTGACAAGACCGACTGCAACGTCTCCACGGGCTGGTGGATCATCGGGGCATGTCTTTGACATTCGTTTAAATTTTCGAATGAACTACTTCGCGTCCTTTTCCATATCGATCCAATAATAACCGGCTCTAATTATTTTTCGGATTAGGGGCTCGGCACCGGAATGATTCCCACAAGTGCCTTCGTGTATTTCTCTTAAAATGTATTCGGTGTCACCCAGTCCCAGACATATCGCGAAGGGGCCACCGAACATCCTTCTAAACAAAGTTCCGTCATCGGATAGACAAAATCGAGCCGCCTTCGTGCGCAAGGCTCTTGACTCTTTTGGGTCTGAGGGGAGTTTACCAGAGCTTAGGTACTCTATGTATTTGTTCCTCCAATCCCAGGTCAGACTCGTCGTGTTGATTTCCGCGTGGCCTTCTTCTACAACCGACCTCATGAGCTATACGACCTTTTCGGATTCGATCTCATCATCTTCGACAGATGATCCCAAACTGGCGAGGGCATCGGCTTCACTGTTTTGCTCTCGAGGTATGTGTTGTAAGGTCCATTCTTTGAACCTATGCAGTGTAACTTGCATTTTTTCTAAATATCTCTGCATTCGTCCTTCTCTGACCTCGAAAATTCTATTGACTTGATTCACCACAAGAAGGGAATCACACTTAGCTTCGATTATTTCCGCTCCCAGGCTTTTGGCTAGTTCCAAACCTGCAATCATAGCCTCATACTCTGCTTCATTGTTAGTTAATTTCACAGTCTTGATAGACTGTCGAATTGTGTTACCGGTTGGGGGCTTTAGCATGATACCAAGCCCCGATCCCTTCGCGTTTGAGGCATCATCTGTGAACAGGGTCAACACTCCCGAAAGAGTCCCTGATCCAGCCAGTAGCTCTCTTTCGACCTCGGACATTCAGGATGGTGTAAAGTCAGCGATGAAATCTGCCAACACCTGAGATTTAATGGCGGTTCGGGGTCGATACTCGATATCATACACACTTATTTCGATGGCCCATTTGGCCAATTAGCTTGAGAGCTCGGGCTTATGCATTATGCTTTTTAACGGGTAAGTCGTTATGACGCGTATGGGATGACATTGAAAATAAGGTTTCAGTTTCCTGGAGGCACTCAACAAAGCGAGTGCTAGTTTTTCCAAATGAGGGTATCTAGTTTCAGCCTCACCTAAGGTTCTGCTAACGTAATAAATTGGAAATTGCGTACCTTGTTCCTCTCGAACTAAGACTCCACTTATCGCTGCTTCTGAGACAGCAAGGTAGAGGTACAGTCGTTCAGCTGTCTTCGATGTATGCAGCAAGGGTGGGCTAGACAGATACCTTTTAAGCTCCTCTAACGCGTGTTGGCACTCCGGTGTTCATGAGAAGCTGTTCTTCTTTTTCAATATGTTGAAAATCGATGTCTTTTATCAGATGATCTTGAAATAAATCGTCCCAAAGCAGCTATACGGCCTGTCAGCTTTTGTACAGCCTTCACACTATCTAAAACTATGATGTACTCGATAGCCTTGATCTTTTCGGGGTTGATTTCTATTACTCGATTCGAAACCATGAAACCGAGGAATTTGCCTAAGCCCACACCAAACGCGCATTTCTCTGGATTCAGCTTCATGTTGTATTGTTTCAGCACGTCGAATGTTTCCTACAAATGGTTCAAATGGTCCTCTGCTCGCAGGGACTTAACTAACATATCATCAATATAAACTTCAATCATTTTTCCTAGTTGTTTTTCAAACATTCAGTTTCCTAGGTGTTGGTAAGTGGCTACTGTATTTTTTAACCCGAATGGCATCACGTTGTAGTAGTATATGCCATACTTTGTGATGAAGGATGTTTTTTCTTGGTCAGCCAGGTCCATTTGTATTTGATTATAGCGAGAGTAAGCATCGAGAAAGCTAAGGGTCTCATGTCCAGCGGTGGCATCGATCATGCGATCGATGTTGGATAAAGGAAAAGAATCTTTTGGACTCGCCTTATTCAAATCCTTATATTCTACACACATTCTCAGTTTATTCCCCTTTTTAGGGACTACCACTACGTTTGCTAACCATTCCGGGTATTTAGCCTCCCGAGTGGACCCTATCTTTAGAAGTTTAGTTACCTCATCCTTGATGAACGCGTGTTTGATCTCGGATTGAGGCCTCCTTTTTTGCTTGACCGGTCGAAACTTCTGGTCTAGGCTTAGCTTGTGAGTTGTTATCTCCGGTGGTATACCTGTTATATCGAGGTGGGACCAAGCGAAGCAATCCTCGTTAGTTATACGAAATTGGATATGTTTTGTCCTGAGCTCAGAACTTAGGCCCGAACCCAGGTATACCTTTCGATCTGGCAAGTCTTCTCGGAGTGAAACTTGCTCGAGTTCCTCAATTGTTGATTTGGTTGCATCAGATTCATCGGGACTGATGAATGACTAGGGAATTCCCTAGTCGTCATCCTCGAGATACACTTGTTTATCTACGTTTGCCGAGGATGATGTCTGTGATTGCTATTTCAACTTGTTCTCGACCTTTTGCGAAGGAACTACTAGTACTGGTGTTGTTTCTTCTACTGCGAACATTTCTTTGGCAGCCGGTTGCTCCTCGTAAACTGTTATAATTCTATCGGATGATTGGAATTTTAGTACTTGGTGCAGTGTTGAAGGCACGACTCTCATGTCGTGGATCCATGGTCTCCCGAATAGAGCGTTGTATCTCATGTCTCCATTGATTACGCAAAACTTCGTTTCCCGAATGGTACTGGCAGTGTTTATCGGCAATGTTATCTCGCCTTTGGTTGTTTCACATGCCATGTTGAATCCATTGAGTACTCAGACTGTATGGACAATTCGATCCGTCAGTCCGAGTTGTTGTATAACCCATGATCGGATTATGTTGGCCGAACTGCTTGGATCGACCAATACGCGCTTTACTTTAATCCTGTGTATAGGCACAGATATTACTAGCGCGTCATTGTGAGGTTGCATGATCCCTTCTGCATCTTCTTCGCTAAAATGTAAGATTCCCTCCATCGCGTAATCTTGAGTGTGTTTCTCCCAAGTGATGGATATCTTGGTGCGCTTCAGCATCGAACCTTGAGGTGCATCTATTCCACCAATAATCATATTAATCGTGTGTTGTGGCTCTTCTTGGTTTGCTTGTTTATTTCTGTTTCCGTAATGAATCCTTGCTCGATCGCTCAAATATTCTCGAAGATGTCCGTTTTCGAGCAACCTTGCCACCTCCTCTCTTAATTGTCGACAATCTTCTGTCTTGTGTCCGTGTGTACCATGATATTTGCATATCAAATTAGGATATCTTTGGGCCGGATTTGATTGTAACGGTCGAGGCCACTTAGTGTCCTTGATGCGATCGATAGCTGATATGAGAGTAGCCGCATCAACGTTGAAATTGTACTTCGATAACCGCGGTGCTTCTTGGTGACTGGTGGTTCTCTCGAAATTGCTTTTCGTCATGGGCCCTCGGTTATTCCGACCTTGATCGTTCCTCCTTTCGCATCTCTGGGAGTCCTGCCTTGCTGTAGTGATTTTCTTATCCCCATAATATGGCTGATGTCGATCTCTATTCAGTCCCGATTCCCGATAAATCTCCCTTCGAACCCTATCATGAGTCCTGACATGGTAAATAGATCCCGAAGGGGCTCCAAGTTGATCATCTTCGACTCTGATCTTCGATTGGTATCGGTTATGTATATCCGCCCATGTGACGGCAGGATATTCTATCAAGTTTTGTTTAAGTTGCTGTGAAGCCGTTAAACTTCGAGCGTTTAGCCCTTGGGTGAAGGCCTAAACGGCCCAATCGTCAGTGACCGGTGGTAGGTCCATCCGCTCCATCTGAAAACGAGATACATATTCTCTGAGCATCTCATGATCTTTTTGTCTGACTTTGAACAGGTCCGACTTCCGCGTTTCTACTTTGATAGCGCCTGCGTGTGCTTTTACAAAGGAATCTGCAAGCATAGCGAAAGAGTCAATGGAATTAGGGGGTAAGTTATGATACCAAGTCATGGCCCCCTTTGACAAGGTTTCTCATAATGTTTTCAAAAGAACGGATTCGATCTTGTCGTCTTCTAATTCGTTTCCTTTTATAGCTCATGTGTATGCGGTCACATGCTCGTTCGGATCGGTTGTCCTATTGTACTTGGGGATTTCTAGCATGCGAAATTTCTTGGGTATTGGTATTGGAGTGGCGCTTGACGGGAAAGGTTTCTGTATAAATTTTTTGGAATCCAAAACTTTTAATATTGGGGGTGCTCCTGGGATTTGATCCACCCTGGAATTGTATGTTTCCACCTTTTTGTCGTTAGCCTCAATTTTCTTTTCGCTAGACTTGACTTGTCTAGTTAGTTCCTCGAGCATTCTCATGATCCCGGAGTTTGCCCTCGATCCGCCTTCGTTTGGGTCATCTGCGACTGGTTCATTCTCCGGAACGATCCCGAGAAGGGCCGAACTCAACTTTGTTCGATATTTGGCGTCGATTTTGTAGTTGAGCGATGGTTGCTTGCTGGGCTTGCAACATGTTGAAGATCATTCTGAGGCTGATCTCGTCCCCTTCGTCATTTTGGGGACCCTGAGTTGTTGATCGGTATTCTCCACGAACGCTGTTTGACGGACCAGTAGTTCGATCTACATCAACCACCATTTGTGAATTAGCGTCGACCGGAACTTCATCACCGGGTGCTATGTTATTGTTTTCACCTTGATGATCAAATTCATTATCGACGTACAAAGGCACAAATTATGAGTGCGACATAGCTGTACTGTAACTTGAAATCAAAGATACTTCACAGAGCAATAGTAAAATAATTTGTGTGACAGAAAACTGTATCAAACGCTCATTATTATCCTTAGCCCCACGATGGGCACCAAACTATTTACTCTTGGCTTCGGATAACAATTAAATTTGTACGTGGTTTTAAGGACACGTGATTTGGTTTGATACAAATAATGAAGAATAAAACAGAGATTAAAGTCAGTAAACAAATTGGAAAAAATGCAAACTACAAGCCTTGAATAATCTTGGCCTTGATTGATTTCTTCGAGATAAACAAATATGAATCAAACGAATAAAGAGATAAAGCAGACTTCTTTTCTATATTTTGATAATCGAATCGTGAGATGCCTTTTACAATTGCATTGCCTCTTTATATAGGGGGGAGGGGGAATAATTCTTATACAAGGTAAAAATCTATTTACAAGGTAAAATATCCCTTCCTCACATGAACATGTCAAATCCTACACATATAGTGCAGAAGTGCATCATGAGTACGTAACAACGCGTACACAGTAAGAATCTAGCCTAACCTCGAAGAAGCAGTGACGGCATTGACACTTACTAGAGGTCCAACAAAGCAATATAATAAAACAATAAGCAGATGTGAAGCAAACAACCATAAAGGGGTGAATCTGTAAGTTACTTAATCTTTCAAATATTTCTATTAAAATACGAATTTCTCAATCTTGTATTCTACCTCATCAGATCAGATGTGTCAAGTATCATAAAAAAAATGGGTATGAAGTACCATGTAAAATGCCGGGCATCAATGAAAAGATAATCTCGTGAGTGTTCGGACTACCAGCGATATAACGCACGATTATGCCGAGGTCGTTCGGCCCGATCCAGAATAATATGTACACTACCGAGGGTCGAGCGGCACGAACCATAAATGTATCTATTATACTGCTGAGGCGTTTGGCCCGCTCCACAAGAAAGGAAGGAAGATATTGAATCACGAGACACGTGCTTACCATACAATACATGAATACAAGGTGAATATAATCTTTAGCATTTCTCAAAAAATAGCCAACAACTCAAGGTGATAAGGCTCGGCCTAATATATATATATTTTTCTAAATTAATTTCAGTTAAAAATTTCAGTTAATTAAGCTAGCAAAATGAGTCCAAGCAATTCATATTACATGATAAAGTCCTAAGTCTACCCGGACATAAACATGCTTTAGCTACGTATGGACTCTCGTCACCTCATGCATATGTAGCACCCACAACTAGTTGCACACAATAATAAATATCACGTAGGAGGTAGTTCCCCCCTCACAAGGTTAGAAAGGAGACTTACCTCGCTCCGAATTTCCATAACCGGCTCCAACGCCACTCAAACACCTCAAACCGATGCCTGTCTCTCCAAAACTAGTCAAACAATGTGCAAATCCATAAATATATACTCTATTACCCATAATTAATCAATTTATACAATTTCCAACTTCGTTCGAAAAGTCAATAAAGTCCACCCTCAGGCCCACGTGCCCGGATTCAGAAACTGTCTGAAGATAAACATTACCCATAACATTACAAACTAAAATATATGATTTATTCCCAATTTCATGTCCAATTTCATGGTCAAAATCCAAAAATACCAATTTCTAAGTTTCTTTCAAAATCCCAGTATTTCCATAAATTTTCATGTATATATCCGTATATAACTCATGTATTTAACTCACAATAGGTGGGAATAGCTTACCTCACAATGGATGACAAAATTCTCCTCTTCAAAAACTCCAAAAGTCGCCCAACCAAGTGAAAAATGGCTGAAATGGGCAAAAACCCCGACTTAAAACCATTCTGCCCAGACCCGTCCTTCATCGCGATCGGGGGAGCATCTTTGCGATCGTGAAGGCTTAAAATCACTGCCTCCCATCACAACAACAACAACATCAATCATAATCGCATGGCAGAAACCTCATGCGAACACCCAACAATCTGCCCAACATGCCCACATGTGCCAAAATTACAACAATGCAAAATAACAAATCATCATCAAGAATCATACCCTCATAACTGATCAATAAAGTGCACAAGGACATAATCAACAAAAGTACAGATGAGGTTCAACTTATAAAAAATGATTACGATAGAATCAGATATAGCAATCAAGTTCAAGTAGTCATACAAAGGATCATATATGTGTCACAGAGTGCACACATCCCAATCAAGGCATAACACAAGAACAAGTACATATGTGTGCTTATAACATACTTGTATAAGTACATATGTGTGCTTATAACATACGTGTATCTATCTCCGATGTAAGCTTAGCATAAATCTTAAGATTTGCTCTTCATGTTCAACATAAGGTACCAATAGCTTCAACATTCCTCTAGCATGATTTATTGGACTTGCGTAGTTGAGTAATTAAATAATACATAGAATCAAGTAACAACACAACCAAACAATGCATAGAGTAAGCTAAAATCTACCCCGAACATGAATACCCATGGAACATGTATGTATGCTTGTCACCTCATATACACATCACCCCCCACATGTAGCAAACAATATCAATTAGTAGGAAAAATATTCTCAACCAAAACTAGGCAAGAACCTCAAACAATCCAAATCAATAATCTAAAAATGCCTTCCCCCACGAATCAACCTCTGTATGACACGAATCAGTAGCAAAAAATGACCCAATTACATCAAGTAAATCCATAGAAATCAAAGTCAAACGATAAAGGTCGAATCTTAATACTCATAGTCAACCAGAACGTCAACCCGGACCCGCAACTAGAAACTCGATAAAACTCACAAATCCCGAAGATCCATTCAAATATGAGTTCAAATATATAAGTATTTTCCAAATCCAACCTTAATTTCATGTTCAAAACCCCAAAATTCATTCTCTTAAGTTCAAGTCAAGCCCCCTCCCCCCAATTTATTCTCTTCAAATCATTGATATAGGTATAATAATCTATTGCAAAACAAAATATATATAACCAAAACAAAGATAAAATTATTTACCCTCATGATTTGGGTGTTTATCCCCTCCAAAATCGGCTTACTTGTGCTCCAAGAACTCAAAAAGTAAAGAAAATGAACTCAAGGCCACCGGGACCTCATCCAAATATGCCAACAAGTATAAATACATTATCCAAACATATCTAAAAGCATGAAATATCACAAAAAATATCAACACCAAGATCGTTCTCTTAACTTTCAAAGATTCAAACGTTGTCGAACGCGTCTAAATCCATTCAAATCAACTCGTAATGAGACCAAACTTTGCATACAAGTTCCAAATGACATACAAAACTATTCCAACTTTCGAAAAAATAATTCGATCCTGATATCATCAAAGTCAACTCCCGGTCAAACATATGAACTTCTAAGCCTTCAAATTTCCAACTTTCGTCAAATAAAGCAAAAATCTTCTAGAAAATCTGAATTCAAATACTTACATACGCCTAAGTCCAAAATCACCATGCGAACCTATTGAAACCATCAAATTACGAATCTGAAACCATTTACACAAAAGTCAAACCTTGGTCAATTCTTCAACTTTAAGCCTCCAAAAATAAAAATTTCTCTTCCAAATCAATCCTGAACCTCTCGAACATAGAAACTAACCATACACACAAGTTGTATTACATCATATGGAGCTACTCAGGACCTCAAACCACCGAACAGAGTTCCAATGCTCAAAATAATCGGTCGGGTAATTACAAGAGACGTATGTACTTATCTCCGAAAGGTTACAAGATGTTAGGAAACTACCGTTATTTTATTCTTATCTAGCGGCACGTTCATCAGGAGAAATTAGGCAGGCACACGCTGCCGTGAGAGGCCGTGGTAGAGGTAGGGGCAGGGGTGGAGGCCCTGTTAGGGCAGCTGCTGTGGAGCTGCCAGTAGCTCCAATTGAGGAGCAGGTGTTTGATCAGAGTGAGACGGTTGGACCAGCTTAGGTTCTGCAGGGGTTTATTGGTACCCCAGTACTTCAGGAGTTTCTTGTTCAATTGGTTGGTCTTGTGGAGGGCTTGGCACATACTAGAGTACTTCATGTGGCACCAATTGCTTCTTAGGTCAAGGGAGGGGCACAGTCTCCCCTACTCATACTCCTGAGCAGGTTACTATTGTTTATCAGATACAAGGAATAGTACAAGTGTGGGTACCTCTCCCGTGGTTGTTGCTGGATTGGTAGTGGAGGTCGCTATATCTATGAAGGAGTAAAAGAGGTTTGATCGGTTCTAGAAGATGGGTCCTCCACGTTATGACGACGATCCTATGGCTGGTGCAAAGTATTTCTTAGATGGATTTCAGGAGATTCTACGGAATCATGGTTTGGTGGAGTCAAATGGGGTCACATTCACTATTTTTTAGCTTCTAGGGCCAGCCAAGAGGTAGTGGCAGTCATTTGAGCATAGCAGGATCGCAGGGTAACTACCATTCACTCGGAGTTAGTTTTCACATCTCTTATTATAGAAATTCTTTCCCTTCACGAAGAGGGAGGAGATGCATGGTCAGTTCGAGCACCTTCAGCAGGGTCGCATGTCTATGACGAAGTATGAGTGGAGATTCAAAGAGCTACCCCATCATGCAACTTTTCTGATCCCTACTGAGGTTGAGAAGGTGAGGAGGTTCATTGAGGAGTTGAAGTTTTGTACTAACATTTATATGGCTAGGGAGGCAAAGACTTGTACTACATTCCTTCAGGCTGTGGACATAGCGCACAAGATTGAGCATATTAAGGGTCAGGGCAGGGAGGCTATGGTAGCGAAGGACAAGAAGCCCCGGTATTCTAGCCGTTTCAGTGGCACCTCGTTTGGAGGTAGGGATCATTCTGGGAGAGGCCATCCTAGCAGGCTAGTGCCTTCAGTTTATCAGCCCCCTCCTTGAGCTCCAATTTAGTTTTCATTCGGTGCACTACAAACAAAAGTTCCTATCGTACACCTTCAGCCTAGGGCACTTCCAGTGGGTACTCAGGTTATCATAGGAAGCCTCCGATTCAGCAGCCACTCTCCGCTCGAAGTTGTTAGCGTGGAGATGTTAGGCATATCAATAGGGATTTCCCCAGGTGTGGTAGAGGCGTAACACAGAAAGGTTCCCAGGCAGTGATTCCACTTCCAACTGCTTCACCACTAGCTCTACCTGCTAGAAATGGAGCTCAGGCTGTCATGGGTCTTCCCAAAGGTGGAGGTCAAGCCTGCTGCTATACATTTTTGGGTGGACTCGAGACAGAGGCTTATGATGCAGTTATTAAAGGTATCATATTAATCTATCACAAGGATGCATAAGTTCTATTTGATCCTGGTTCTACCTATTCTTGTGTGTCATCATCTTTTGCATCGTATTTGGATTTGCCCCAAAGTTCTCTTGATATTTTTGTTCATGTATTTAGACATGTTGGTGACTCTATTGTGTGTGGATCGGGTTATCATTCATATTTGGTTACCATTGGGGGCTATGAGACTAGTGTTGATCTCTTGTTGCTTAGTATGGTGGATTTTGATGTGATCTTGGGGATGGATTGGTTATTACCGTTTCATGCTATTTTATTGTCATTCTAAGATTGTGATGTTGGCTATGCCGGGGTTGCCGAGCACTCAGCCTATATCTATTTCACAGTATTGCATGGCTCCAACTGAGTTTAAGGAATTGAAAAAACAGTTGCAAGAGTTGCTGGATAAAGGGTTCTTCAAGCTTATGTATCACCATGGGGTGCGCCGGTGTTGTTTGTGAAGAAGAAAGATGGTTCCAAGAGGATGTGTATTGACCACAAGCAATTGAACAAGGTTACCATCAAGAATAAGTATCCATTGACTCGCATTGATGACTTATTTGACCAGCTTTAGGGTGATAGGGTGTTTTCAAAGATTGACTTGAGATCGGGATATCACCAATTGAAGATTAGAGCTTCGGACATTCCTAAGACGTCTTTCAGGATTCATTGGCATTATGAGTTTTTGGTGATGTCGTTTGGTCTGACTAATGCCTGAGTAGTGTTCGTGCATTTGATAAGCAGTGTGTTCCAGCCGTATTTGGATTCTTTTATCATTGTATTCATTGATGATATCTTGGTGTACTTCTGTAGCGCATAGGAGCACAAGCAACATTTGAGGATTGTGCTTCAGATTTTGAGGGAGAAGAAGTTGTATGCTAAATTCTCAAAGCGTGAGTTTTGACTGGATTCAGTGGTATTCTTGGGCCACTATCGTATCTAGTAATCAGATCAAGGTGGATCCGAAGAAGATTGAAGTAGTTCATAGTTGGACCAGACCTTCTACTGCTACTAAGATCAGCAGTTTCTTAGGCTTAGTTGGGTATTATCGTCGTTTTGTGGAAGGTTTTCATCTATTGCAGCCCCATTGACTCAATTGACTTAGAAGGGCGCTCCATTTAGGTGGTCATATGAGCGTGAGTAGAGCTTTCATAAGCTTAAGTCAATATTGACTACGGCTCCAGTTTTGGTACTGCCCTCAATATCGGGGTCATACATGTTGCACCCTTTTTTGCACAGGTCAAAATAAAATACAACTAGTGGTTCTTCTGATGTTGATAAAAGAGAGTTGCTACCTAATATTCGAGGTGTATTAGGGTACCTTTATGTATGTGAAATTATTATCCTAATGGTACGCTAACCCGTGAGATTTGAGTAACGATATTCTAAGGGGAAGGTGTTAGGCATCACTTAAATCTACCTGAAGTAGCTCCTTAAACTTAATCTAGGTTCGGGGAAAGAAACTTTTATATTCTAGTTAATAAGTGGCTAAAGTTATTAAGTAAGATTTAAAAACGTCTAAGTCTTGTTTGAAAACTAATTGTCCTGAAAAAGGTTGTGTATTTCTTTTATGAAAAGAATGACATTTGTTTGTGAGATTTTATAACTTAATGATTAAGAGATTACTAAAATATACCTTAACTGAAAACGACTATAACTTATTTTGTTGAAATGCCTTATGTTTCAAGCTCATTTTTAAGAACGACTATGTGTGGTTGCTTTTATTATTTTTGAAAGTAATGCACGTGTTTTATGTGACACGTTTGATGATTTTTCAAAGAGAAATGACTTTTGTTTTTGAATCTGCCAAAAAGCCTGCAATCATTGAAGTTGTTAGTGGAAAACATAGGTAAGCTATTTACTTATTGAAAGATTAGTTTAAACTATTAAAGCTAAAATGTACTAGAGTAATGGAAAACAAGCGAGTTTTATTATCCTATTTAATCTTTTTTTTACCTATAAGCCTTGGTTTGCTTATGTCTCCTAAATAGCCAAAACATCAAACAATATCCAATAGCAATGTTAGCTTCAAAAGTATATACAAAGAATAACTGAACAAACTATATTTATCGTTTAAAAATGAGAGGAAGGAAAGGGCTAGACTCTTAATATCAGGCCAATGGATAGTGAGGCCCAACTGATTTTCACACAAGCAGCTGACTCCAATGAGCGGGAAAAGCAGCCTATGCTGGAGCTTGGGCCTGAGTTCTAAAGGAACTCAGCAGGACCAATTCAAACATGTGTATAAAAAAATAAAGAAGATAATTAGTAAAAATCAATATAAGGTGTAATAAGATAGAATTACAACAAGTAATAATAAAGCTAAAGAATGCTGTGAAGCCAACCTTATTTGTGTTAATCCTAGGAGGATTAATAAGGGTTAGTGACCAAAGGCTTAATATAAAACCTTATTCATGGATAGAATCCCACTTTGGACCCTGGCATTTCAGAATTCACAAGGGTCTTATGGATCCCAAACAGTACTTGTGTTAGGGAGGGGTACCTTAACCACAAACAAAGTTTCACACCAAATACCCTCAATAATCACTCTCACTTTTCCTTAAAGGTTTAAACACAAATAAAGTGTCAACTTAGAATCCAGCATGCAGATAGTAATTACAGGAGGCTCCTAATAAGCTTTTCTAAGACATAAGCACATAGAAATTTAACAACTTGAATCAAACAGATACATAGGACATTTTACTATCATTAGAGTACAGGACATGATCATTTCAGAATCAATCACAATATTGACCTTAGGACTTCTTATAAGAACACTGAGCACAAAGATGAATCACCGAAAGTAGATTTATAGGGTTCCAATAACATCAAAGGCCTTAAGGTTGATCCTAGCATGCATCAGAACAAATGGGAGGATCATTATTAAGATACAGTTATAAACCAAGAGGGCCAGTGGCATATTATCAGTAGATAAGTGTTGCCTTTAACCAATTCATGTTCAGAGGTTTCTGATTAACTGACCTAAGAATTAGTAGGTGTCAAAGAGAGACATATTTATTAGTTTCATTAATTTTACTCAGGGTTCAACATATTAGGATCCTTGATTAGGTTCATAGTACTTCAACAGACATTTCAATAATCCGCAGAAAAATCTAAGGCAAATATGTACATGGCTGAGACCATACTTCAATAAACACTTGTGCTAACAACCTTGTTCAGGCTTCCCAAGGATAATAACAACCAGCAAAGATATCAATGTAAGTAGAATGGTCAGTTCTAGTCTAGTTCAAAGGTAATAGCATGATATCTAGTTGTAGTCTATCAGGTTTTCAAATAATTCCAAATTCATGATTAAGTTCTTTATAGATAAAGATATCAACCAGATATGAGACAGTGGGTAGTGATTTTCATTCTTAGAGGGTGCGAACAAGGCAAACAGGTCTTAGTGAGTTTACTTAAACATGTGAGTGACCTTACTAACAAGGTTACCAGTAGACGTTCCACTTTTTCTATCATATGTTCAACATTATTCACTCAAGTTGCTGAGTTATTAAGGCAGACATGATTCAATCTATCAAGAGAAGTTTCAGCAAAGAACATAGTAATTTAAGCATGAAACTTTCTCAACTAAAGAGCATGTGAGGATTCATGGGCATTACTGGACTAGCAGAAGTATGATGAACACAGGAAAAAGCATAGAGGTCAATAGGAGTCATTCAACCAACATAAAATAAGATTTCAGATAGCCACTACTAAAGAGTTCATAGTCATAAATAACAAAGGGACATGATAGATCTGGACATAGCAAGTGAGCAGGTTATGTGATGGCTATGCTGACAGGTCCTTCACATGAGTTCAAACTACAATGATAGACTTGCATGAACTCTTAGATGTATATAACATGCATGTTTTAAATCAACAAAATATTCAATTAAGATCATCAAGGCAAACAAGTCAACTGTAATACATGAATTGTGATGAGAATTATTATTATTGAACCACAATAGTGTGGTATAAAATCACAAATATAAGGATCAATTTGGCCAGTGCAACAAATGTGAAATCTTAACAAGTCATTAAGAGAGGCTTAAGAGCATAACTCAATCGAGTTAGCTAAACATAGTAGTGTAGCTATCATTTAACAAACATCAACTTAAGACTTAGTTCAACTAATCACAAAAAGGTTCAACAGGATTTGTTCAAAAGATTATCAACATCATGAAAGCATTTTATCTAGGTAACTTATGGAAGATAAAAATCATTAACAACATAGATCAGATAACAACATCGAAACAACACAATTTATCAGGAAATTATCAACTCAACAGTGGAAATGGCATGCAACAAACAAAATCTAACAAGTATAGTCATGTACAATTGATGTACATCACAAGCGAAAGGTGATTAAAAGAAAAAAGTCACAAAAATTACACAATTAAAAGATAGAGACAGGGTCAGTATACACTGACCCTCTGCATAGTAGCAAACCAAGTAAGAGTCGATTGTTAGCCGTTTAGGAATCCAAACGATCCACTCACAGAGATCGAACTCGAGCAAAATGAAAAGAGGAAAAGAGAAATTAGGGAGAAACTATTGGAACTTAATACTTAGTAGAAAAACATAAACTTTTTTCTTCTTTCAATGTATTTGCTGATGACGTTAAGTGTGTTGGTGTCTGTTAGGCAGAAACTTTGAATGCCTTTTTATAGTGGCATTCAAGCCACTTAGGGTTTTGATGAGTTCGAACAGATAATGGAGACTGACGATAGGGTGGATGATGATAGTGAGCAAGTTAAATTAGAAGGAAAAGAGGTGAAAAGAATGTAGGATTTACCTGGTCACGAGGAGGTTGATCGTTGAAGCTTTTGGTCCATCAGTTAAGTCCTAATATCCAGAGGTTACTGCGTTTGACCTTGGGATAATGAATGCTGATGACGAAGCCGAAGATAATAGTTGTGCATTCTCCGATTCGATGGAACATAGGAAGGACATATGAAGTCCCAGTTTTCACCTTTAGGGCTAGGGCTTCTAGGTTAGAGATTCAAATTACGGTAACAAAAAGGGAAAGAACCAGGTAGAATTCGCGGTTAGCAAGGACAGGAAGGATGATTTGAGGTCGGATTCATGATCTGCAGAAAATTGTGCAAGGCTTTTGGACTAATGGGGCTGATGGGGATGAGAGAAATGAGAGAAGAAAAGGAAATTAGGGCGGTCGTTGCTGGAAAGTGATTAGGGTTTAGGGGTTCGCCTCTGGGTTAAAAGTGGGAGATAGGATCTGGGCTGTTGGATCATTTGATTAATGGCCCTGATAATTCAAGGTTTAAGAATTTAATAAAATATTTTGATTACAAAAAGAGACGGGTCATTGGATCCCTATAATTCAACGGCGGAGCTGAGGTATCAGCAAAATTAAGGAAAGGAGAAAAATAGAGATTAAACACGGACCGTTGATGAGTTGAATCAATGGTCCAGATCTATTTGTATTTTCTTTTTGAGTGAGGAAGAGGGGTTACATGGCGCCTTTTAATTGGCTTAGAGAGAAAGCCATAGATCACCAGCTTGGATAGAGAGGGTTGGTTCCGGACTGGGTCAGGCTATATTGGGCTTTTATTTTGGGATAAATTTAGCTGAAACAAAATTTAGTCCATAGCCGTATTGAGTTTAGATAATTAATTGCTATTGTATCTTTTTGAGCTTTTAACCCCTTTAAATATTAACTTAACTAATTATAATTAAATGTGATAGAATATAATCATCAAATACATTATAAATTACTGTAACTGATTATTGATCTATTAAAAGACTTTATTATTAAATTATGAGGCTAATTTCCAATTAAAGTACTAATTCTAAAATAGTAGGAGTAATATAATTCATAAATATTTAATACTAAATTAGTAATTCAACATTTTTAATTATATTTCCTATTATATTTTAATAAAAATAGGTATTATTGATTAGAAAATATTTTACCACATTTATTGAAAATTATTAAGCATAAATAGTTTAATTTTAAAATGGAGGGTCAAATTGGTCGCCAACAGTACACAGTCTATTGTGATGCTTCGAGGGTTGGTTTTGGATGTGTATAGGGGAAGGACTGTAGGGTGATTGCAATGTGTCGCACCAGCTGAAGCCCCACGAAAAGAACTATCCGGTGCATGATTTGGAGTTATCTGCTATTATACACGCGCTCAAGATTTGAGGCATTACTTATATGACTTGTCTTCTGAGGTGTATACAAAATCGTCGGAGTCTCCAGCATCTATTTAAACAGAAAAATTTGAATTTGAGGCAATGGAGACATTTGGAGCTATTAAAGTATTATGATATCACATTCTTTATCATTTGGGGAAGGTCAATGTGGTAGCGGACGCCATTGAGTAGAAAGGTGGAGAGCATGGGAAGTTTGGCATTCATTCCAGCTGTGGAGAGACTGTTAGCCATGGATGTTCAAGCCTTGGCCAATAGATTCATGAAGGTTGAATATTTCGGAGCTTAGCAGGGTACTTGCTTGTGTTGTGTCATAGTCATCTTTGTTTGAGTGCGTTAAGGCTAGCCAATGTGATAGTCCCCACTTGGTTTGTCCTTATGGACACAGTACAACGAGGTGGTGGTAAGGAGGTGACTATTGGTGGTGATGGGGTATTGAGGCTTTAGGGTGAGATCTGTGTTCCTAAGATAGATGGTTTGAGGGAGTTGGTACTTGAAAAGGCTCACAGTTCACGGTATTCCAGCCATCCAGGTGCTGCGAAGATGTATCATGATTTGAAACAACATTATTAGTGGAGAAGGATAAAGAAGGACACCATTAAAAATGTTGCATGGTGTTTAATTTGTCAACAGGTCAAGTATGAGCATCAAAGACTGAGTGAGTTGCTTCAAAAGATTAGATATACCGGATTGGAAGTGGGAGTGTATCACTATGGATTTTGTGGTTAGGTTTCCATGGACCTTGAGGAGATTTTATGTTGTATGGGTCATTGGGGGATAGACTGATCAAGTCTGCACATTTTATTCCAGTCATGACTTCCTACACTTCTAAGTAGTTGGCTTAGATTTATCTTTGAGAGATTGTTCGCCTGCATGGTGTGCCTGTGTCTATCATCTCGGATCGAGGCACTCAGTTTACATCATATTTTTGTAGAGCAATGCAGCATGAGTTGGGCATGCAAATTGAGTTGAGTACGTCATTTTATCCTCAAACGGACAGGAAGTCCGACCAGACCATTCAGATCTTGGAGGATTTGTTAAGAGCCTGCATCATTGATTTCGGATGCTAGTGGATCAGTTTCTACCATTAGCAGAGTTTTCCTACAGCAACAGATACCAATCAAGTATTCAGATGGCCTCGTATGAGGCCTTATATGGGAGGCGATGTCGTTCTGTGATTGGTTGGTTTGAGCCTGGAGAGGCTAGGTTATTGGGAACTGATCTAGTTCGCAATGCTTTGGAGATGGTGAAGTTGATTCAGGAGTGGCTTCATATAGTGCAGTCTAAACATATGAGTTATGCTGATAGAAAGGTTTGCGATGTAGCTTTCATGAAGAGTGAGAGGGTTCTTCTCAGAGTTTCGCCTATGAAGGGCGTGATGTAGTTTGTGAAGAAGGGCAAGTTGATCCCTCGGTACATTTGTCTATTTGAGGTTTTGGAGATAGTGGGTGAGGTGCTTTACAGGCTTGCTTTGCCACCCACCTTGTTAGGAGTTCATTCGGTGTTTCATGTTTCCATGATTTGGAAGTATCATGAGGATTAGTCACATGTGTTAGATTTCAGTTCGGTGCAGTTGGATGAAAACTTGGCTTATCAGTAGGAACTAGTGGCCATTATGGATTGGTAGGTTCAAAAGCGGAGGTAAAAGAATATTGCATTGGTAAAGGTTCAATGGAAAGGCCAACCGATCGAGGAGGCAACTGGGGAGACCTAGCATGATATGCAGAACAAATATCCACATCTTTTTGGCATTCCAAGTATGTTTCTAACCTCGTTGAGGACAAACGTTTATTTAAGAGGGCGAGAATGTAACAACTAGATCATATGTTTTGTGTATTTGAACCTCGTTTCGCTATTTGATGCTTCTTGTATGTGTATTTTTTGATATGTGATTTGTAGGGACGAATGGTTTGGCTTCAAGAAGGTTCAGGAGTAATTTGGAACAGTTAGTGTGATTTCGGAAACTTAAGTTGTATGAGTTAACTAAGGTTTGACTTTTGTGTAAACAATCTCTTAATGGTGTTTTAAGAGTACAAATAGACTTGCATGATGATTTTGGACTAAGGTGTATGTTCGGAATTGGATTTGGAGGTTCCTAGGATGTTTTGGTGCTATTTGCCGGAAGTCTATAATTTGTAAGATTTGAGCTTTCATAGGATTGATTGGGGATTTATTTTGAGGTTATCGAATTCGAATTGTTATTCCGAAGGTTGGAATAGGTGTTTGGGTTTAATCTGGATCGTTTAGGCTTGAATCAGACGCTTGGTTTGAAGTTTGGATGTTAATGAACTTAAGAGAAGCTTAACAAATGTGTTGATCGTCGATTCTTGATTTTGATATTATTCATTGTGTTTTAATCATTTGGAAAAGTTTGGATTAGGTATTGGAACCTGTTGGCATGATTGGACGGGGTCCCGAGGGCTTGGGTATGATTTGGGGTGGTTTTGGACTATTTTTCCTTTGTTTGGAGTTGCTGGTTTTATAATATTTTGCAGTGATTCGCGATCACAGAGAAGCTGGTAGGAGAGTTTTCTTCTATGCGTTCGCGAAGTAGGTGATGTATTTGTGGAGGGTTGGAAGCAGAAGCTTCGTATTTGCAACTGGGTACCGCGTTCGCGATGGGAGGCTCTAGGCAGTGAGTCAGCCTTAGCGTTCGCGGATAGGATCCTGCATTCGCATAGACTTGGCTGGTGAAGGGTCGCATTCACGTGAGTGACATCGCATCCGTGAAGGCATGTTTGAGCTAGGAAGTTTTTGGCCTTTGTAATCACGATGTAGGTCCCCCAATCGCTATGCATAGGCCTAGGCAAACCACTTTAAATTGAAATTTTTGAATTTTATCCGCATTATCATATTTTGAGCCCTAGACTTCGAGAGTGGGAGATTTTGAAGAGCTATTTCACTACATCATTGGAGTAAGCAATTTACACTTGGATCTGACTTTATACCATGATTTTCCATGGATTTCTACGCCTAAAAGCTTGGATTTTAAAGTGAAATTTGGAGGTATTTGGTAAAACTTTTGGAAAAGCGAATTATTCAGATTTGAACCCCGATGTAGCGTCGATTATGATGAAACTTGTATATATGGACTCGAATCAGACTGAGCGTTCGTGATTTTTGAATTTTGTCGGGTTTCGGGAGGGGGACCGGGTTGACCTTTTGGCTGACTTTGTGTATTTGGTGAAATATTCGGTTTTTATTGATTGGGCTAGATTTCTAAGGCTTTGTTTGATGTTATTGGGTTGTATTTGACTAGATTCGAGCCGTTTGGAGTTGGATTTTTGAGGATTTCACACTTTTGGCGATTTTAAGGCTAGAGGGTGGAGGTAAATCTCTTGGTTAACCTTGTTAAGAGGGAAACCCCAAGGATTTGACTTGTTTGCCATGTCTTTAAAATATTGGGGTGGGTGTATATACTTGGTGGCAGTGTATATGCATTTATCGAGTTTACATCATGAACGGGAGTAGAATTAAAATATTTTATGCTTTGTTGTGATTATGTGATCATTTGATTCATGATTTATCTGACTTATGTGACTATGTTTGTTCTCTTATTCATGTTATAAATCATGCCTAAGCTTATCATTAATTGTGAAGGCATGGGAATTTAGTCATGATTTGTTAAATTGTTTAATTATCTGTACTCACCTAGATATTTTATGAGCACATATTTGTATAATTTTTTTCAAGTCCTTGTGCACCTTTTATCTGAAATTCTTGAGCATATACATACATTCAAGTAAGGATACTTGAATTGGACCGAGGAATTTTGCACGAATATTGCACATTGGACATGATGATTCGACATTGATTTATTAGGGATGTTATTATATCCATCCTTATGCTTGGATTTTGATCTGTCTCTCCGGAGTCAGGTGACTACACATGTTACCTTGAGCCATGTGAGCGTGGTCGGTATATGAATTTTATGTCGCGTCGATATATGGATTGTGTATCGGTTATATTGATATATGGATTGTGTATCAAGATACACGGAACTTGTACCGATTGACCATGCATTCTTATTATTGACTCATTTTGAAGTATTGAGTTAACTATTAATTATTACTTTACATCCTTGTATGCTAAGTGGGACTCCCGACTCCGTTATTTGAGCATGCTACCTTTTATTTCTATATCTAGGCAGCGTTACAGTTATTTCTATTCCAAAAAAGCATGCTTAATACTTTTCAACTGTTGATATATGTGACTCTTGTTATTCATGATATTACTTATTGTTTGAGTTGTTAATTCCGTTATCATACTTGTGTGGTAAGTATTCTGAAGCATCTAGCTTTGTCACTACTTATTCGATGTTAGACTTGATACTTATTGGTTAAAGATTATGGTGTACTCATATTACGCTTCTGCACATCTTTTTGTGCAGATCATCAGGTGGGTCCTAGCAAAGCTTGCTGATTGAGCTAGGAGATTTCACGGAGGCTTAGGGTGAGCTGCACTTCATGGATTTATTTCGTAGTTTTCGAGTCCCTGTTCCTTTTATATGTCTGTCTATTTGTATTTCAGACAGCTTGACATGTATATAGACTTGATCTCATTTCTGTAGTTTCTTGTGTACTTGTCCCACCTAGTCTTGGGGGCATAATGTTTAGGCCGCGCTTGGTTTTATTATACATTATTATTGTTTTGAGAATATTTTCACCTTTAATTATTATATATCTCTGTTAAATAATAAAATGGACTTTTTTTGTTGATTGTCAGTTCGCTTGCTTACCAAGTCCGGCTAGGCACTATCACGACCTTGAGGTGGAATTTTGGATCGTGACATATGCGATGCCCCGGAATATCTTCGTGACTTGTTTAGGACGATAACTTTCTCGTCGCTCAATTAAATCATCTATAGTGGTTGGAGATAGTAAAATTCATGCAACTAGTATTATGATAATTGGAAGTGGATTATAGTTGTTAAAAAGGACTATTAATTTATTGTCTTAATAAGAGTTTCCTATTTTCATAGAGCTATTAGAAATACTTATAGAGATAACTATAATTATTTAGTTTACGTATGGGTGCGTAGATACATATTTACATTGAAAGTAACATTATGTATTGAAGGATATGAAGAATGTCACTTGAACAGTTGAATTAGATAAATAGTTAATGGGCCTTATTTACTATTGTGCATGTTATAATGGTGAACTGCGCTAAGCCCATACTTTTTTTGCTGGTTGCACATAAAACACTGAGGAATATGTAAAAGATCAATTTTGAAGGCGCTGAATTGGAGAATCATGGCTGCTATTTTGATGGGGTTTTCAATGATATCATTATTTAAGAGAACTCTTGGCAAATTTTGTTGTTGCTAGAGATTCCCTGGCAAAAACTATTATAATTGAGCATATGGTTTCTAAAGACAAAACGTGACGTAAAAATAAAGATATCAATACATGGTTATTTACGGAAAAAGTGCACTACGATAAGGGGTTTAGAAAAGGGATAAGAGTTTGGTTTCTTAACATTATTTGCTACAGCAACAAAATAGATTAAAAATATATATAATTAGAGGCTAAATCCCCCATTACATTGGGATATACGAAGGAGACATAAGGGCTTCTACTTGATTCCTTATGAATTGGATTTCAAACCATCTT
Source organism: Nicotiana obtusifolia (assembly GCA_002018475.1). Taxonomy (NCBI): domain Eukaryota; kingdom Viridiplantae; phylum Streptophyta; class Magnoliopsida; order Solanales; family Solanaceae; genus Nicotiana; species Nicotiana obtusifolia. The sequence goes on along the minus strand of MCJB01010698.1, from coordinate 110,344 downwards.
TTGTTCGAAAAAAAGAAATGCAGCACAATTTTTACTACATTGATACCGGACAGTAACGCCACTCAATCAGTGATTGAGACGTGTTTATGTCAGCAATTTCTTTACAAATCAGTGGCAACAAAGGTTACATCCTATTCAAGATTGAGGATATTGGAGGTTGTCTTGGTGGATCTGGACGCTGCAAGGTTGGTGGACTTTACGTTAATGAGGTAAGTGAGACTTTAAGCTTTGATGCTTGCTTTTTCAAAATCCATTTTGCAAGTATATTTTGTCTGCATGGTCCATGTGTTGGGACGAGCGTGTGCTTGGCAGAATCAGTGGTCTTAGACCAGCCACAAATATATATTATTTTGTGAAAAAATAAAATTATTTAGTAAGTTATTTGTGGTATGGTGTGATGTGGCGTAGCCTCGTGCTATGGTGTTGGGGTATTAAAAATTATTTCTTTGTTGCCGTAATTTATTTGGGCCATTGTGTGTGTCGCCGTGGTAGATTTGGGGCATTGTGTGTGCTGCCGTGGACTCGTTGGGGTGTTAGTTAATTTCCTACACTACTGTTTATGACAAGTCCGTAGTGTAGATTATGTTGAGATATATAGTGTTGTTGTTGAATAATTCTTTGGACCTTATAGACTAATTATATGTTGAAAGAATTTCTGTGCATATTATTTCTGTGCTCGTTTTGTGTTTGTATTTTCTAACACTTGTTCCAGAGGTATTCAGAGTGACGGGTCGAGAATCATACTGGGTTATATTTTTATATAACTCACTCCTTACCGCATATCTATGCAGATACTATTGGTGAAGACAGAGCTAGTCGTTGACGAGTTCGCTTGACTTGATTCAGTTATTGCGGTGAGCCGCCACATTATTTGTGGAGGATGCCAAAAGAGTCTTTATCATTTATTCATATGATGACTTCTGTAATTCTCTTAGATGCTCCATGATCTACTGTGGGATTTGGGCTAGAATTTTTTTTTAATATTTTGAGATATTAATTATTCATAATTCATTATCAGATTATTTGGACACTCATTTAATTAATTAAATGCTGCAAATTAATGGCTAAGGTATGAAAGTATGATTCGCCTGGCAGGTGGTCTGTACTGGATGCCAATCACGTCTAAGGGATGGTTTGAAACGTGACAAAGTTTGTATTAGAGTTAAGGCTTTAAGTATCGGGTCATGGTGCAGTGTTTGGTAGAGTCTTGCTCATGGTTATGTAGACGTCCATACTTATAATCTTGAGGCTACTAAACATCTGGGATGTTTTTCCTTCTTTCATTCCTTATTCGTGCATTGAGCTGAATCAAGTTGAACTTTGGGATGTTCTTTTCGCAAATGGCTAGGACATGTGTATCCTCCTCTGCTAGACGGCGCCGATGACTTGAAAGTTTAAATAACATCTGTGCGGCTAAGGGTGGCGTTGAATACACGAGATGTCGTATCCATTGGATGTAGTCAAGATTGAAAATATTATAAATTTTATGGTTGATTCTATATTAAAAAGAAGACAAAAACCTCTGCCAAAATATTTTTTTTTTTAGAAACTTAAGAGTTAGTTAAATTTTCGAACATTGAAAATCTGTGTGAATGACTTAATGGTAAAGTGGTTTAAGGATATGATATTTGTTTAAGATTGAACTATTCAACATTCCAGTTTATGGATACAACCCTCCATTATGAGTTTTGAAGGGAGAGAAAAAGAATTGAGTGGGAAAGTAAGAAGTGTAATAGCTTAGCCACGTCTAGGTTGTTAGGGTTGGTGGTGAAAGGTATTTTGAAAAATATTTTTAGCTTAATGCCTCTTGATATAATTCGTTATTATTAGTGATGTCGTGATATTAAAGTCAACTTTGGGCATGGATTAACTGGTTTTGTTAGGTCCCTTATTCCTAATGGGTTTAGTAGTTTATAAAAATAGGAACTCACATTCGCAAATCGACAAGGTTAGTCCTTGTATGATAGGTTCTATGTATGTTGAGCGTTTGTGCTATTATATTTATTAATTGACGGTACGTTGTCGTTTGGAACTCCACAATATGCTGGTTTTATTTTAACTGTTGGGGATTGGTGTTAGCTGTGGGATAATGGAATTAGTCCTGACTATAAGCGTGATGTTGCTAAAATATTGGTATATTCGAGAGACATGCTAAGAAGAGTGTGGTTTTCATATACGATATATAGAGCTCTTAGTTATTAAAAAAAAAAAAAGAAGGTAGTACTTGTTTATATGAAGCTACCACCAAGAAGGTTTTATTAGTAGGATTTTGAGACATACGCCATGATAAGAAAGTGAGTGTTGGTTGGTTCGAATAGACCTACGAGAGGTGTTCCTAGTAGTAAAGCAAGAAAATGCAGGTTAATATATAAAGAGAAGTGTGCACACCTCTCTTATCATAGATATGACTTAAAAAATTTTGAGAGAGAATATAATTTTTAGTGAGGGAGAATGCAATGGCCTGTAAAATTTTATAAACGTTAAATGTATATTCTTTTGAGTGGCTCCATTTAATTATCGAAAATAAAGTGGAATGAACTTTTGAGTTGTTAATTAAGCATAGTTGGTTAAAATTTTAAGGAGATATATTGGGCGTATGAATTAACAAATGAATTGTGACGCAATAAAAGACACAGAGTTGAATTTTTCATGACGATAGTGTTTGAATTTAGCGACCACATATTTTTTCGTTGTATGGGGTCGAACTCGGACTGCTTGCGTAGGGATAAATTGGGCTCAAGTTTATACTGTTGGTACCAATCATAACTACTGTTCGATAGGCCGGGATCGAGGATCAAAGATCAAAGGTCGAGACCGAGCACCATCGAATCGGAACTCGAAGCCATGATGCCCGTGATGAGTTTGGCGAGGTCGATTATGGGAAATGTCCTAGGGTAAAATTATCATATCTGCATAACGGAAGGACCGGAAATCCCGTGATACGTAAATATCTCGGCGGGAATCACGATATCGATCAACAAAACTGTTGAAATCAGTAAATCAAGACTTTATGTGAGCTGCATCACGGGCTACGCATCATAGTCCATCGAGTCTCCGTCATAATATTTATTTTATTTTATCATATTTATATTCTGGATAGATATTGTATTATTATTATACTCCTTAGAAACTGCTCATGCACTTGTGACATCAGGTTTTGGGGTTATACTAGTTTATGCTTTTGGTTTCGTATATTGTTAACGCCTTTCAATTATTTTATAAACTACAAATGTTGTACATTCCCATGGATTTAGAAGTGTGAATCTCCCTCCTTATTAAAATCTATGATTTCGAAAGTAATAAAATGAGTAATTAAATTGATAAATCACTGTTGGCTTTTTCTGACGGCGGCGTTAGGCGCCATCACGACCTATGGTGGATTTTGGGTCGTGACAGCTTGGTATCAGGGCTCTAGGTTCACTTAGGTCTCACGAGTCATGAGCAAATCTAGAAGAGTCTTGCAGATCGGTACAGAAATGTCTGTACGTATCTTTGAGAGGCTACAGGGTTGTTAGGAGAACTTCCCTTCTTGATTCCTCATCGTGGTGATTTGATTCCTTTGAGGTTTATGCCTTTGTTTCCTTCCTACTCAATCTTATGCGACGTGGAGTGCTTGTTTCATCTCAGTATCTGTATTTCCTATGGTTTTGAGGCTACGCACGAATTGCTATGATGTTCATGTGTTGTTACCGCATAGTGTTGGTGTAAAGGTAGGCTGCTTGTTATGGTGGAGGCAGTGAATGACTTGGAAGGAGGATCTCTCGGTGAGTGGTTTTGAGGTTCGGCATTTAATTCCAGTGGAGGAAAGGCAATCGGACTATGGATGTTCAGGCCTTAGTTGATGGAGTAACGAGACCTGATATTTTCGAGCGTGGTGGAATTCTCATTTGTGATGTAGTGTCGTCGTCCTTGTTTGAACGCATTACGGTTCACCGGTTTTATGGTCTACTTCAATTTTGCCTTCGAGGCAGGGTGTTGAGAAATGGTGCTTGAGAAGCGGTTGTCAGAGACAGCGATGTGTAGCTGTTTCAGAAATCGAATTGGTGTTTCTGATACTGATGGCTCGAGAAAGACGATCTTCGAAGAGGCTTAGAGTTGTTATCAATTTAATTGTTCAGGTGCTACGGAGATGGATTTTGATTTGATGCAACATTTGGGTAGCGAAGGATGAGGGAGGACATGGCGGGAGGTGTCTCGTGGTGGTTGACTTGCTAGCAGGTCAAGTATGAAAACCAGAGGCTGAGTAGTTGCTTAAAGGATATGGTTTAACCGAAGCGGGAGTGGCAGAGTAGCATATGGATTATGTGGTATGATAACCACATACTTGAGGAAGTTTAGAGCCACTTGAGAATCATGGTGGGAAGCGACTAGGTCTATGGATTTTATTTGAGATGGTGGCCATTGTGCTGTGGAAGGTTGAACATGACGGAGAGAAGTTTTCTTGGAGTTTTTAGGGGTGTAAAAGCTTGATTATTGTTATGGAATGCGACATGAATTCGAGTTTGAAATGTATTGTCGAACTTTTGGTTGATGTCAATAGGGAATGAATAGACTCTTACAGCTAGTGGACGAGCATCGGCTCAGGAGGGTTTACTAATTTCGTGGTAGTTGTACCCAGTGTAACGTCGTTGGAAGATGTCAGTATGGAATTCCACAGATGGGCTATCTCCTGTGAGCAGGTTGGCGGTTGCGTGATTTTGATGAAGTTTCTATGAAAAGTTCTACTTACTGTCCAGCGGGAGGTCGAACAGGTAATTATGGCTGATAATTCGGGATGTTGTATGAAAAGTTTAACAGGAGTTTTTGAGAATTTGGCGGGTTAACGGTGCGAGATCATGGTGATTGAGAAGGAGGAATCTTTGTGGGTTTTAGATTTATGTGATTTTAGCTTAAGCCTAAGTGGGGGAGCCCTACCGTCTACGATTAGATCACGTGGTTGTCTGCTGGTGCGATTTCTGGTCATCGGTGCATTGGTGGATTATTTATGACTAAGAAAGGAATACACCAGGGATAGATCGAGCAAGGATTTGATGAATGTGTGCTATATTTCACCTTAGCGATTCATGCATAGGTTTTGGGGAGACTCAAAGTTTATGCTTCTGGTAGATGTAACGTACAAGGAAAAATAATTCATCTGGTTGCTTCTATGGGAGTGTTCATGTGGTGACAACACACTAGAGTGTGAAGAATACTTGGGGAATTTTCTATGTTATCATTGGGTCTGTAGGGCAATATTGGAAGAATGGGAGAAAAAGTTTTAGATTCGTAGAAGGTCTTTCAGAATGGGTATACCAGTTGGAGATTCTATTGTGCGCATAGAAGAGTATGAGATGGTTCATGAGTATTGAGATGATGTGATCTCGTGATACGGGTCACTCCGGATGAGTGCGAATTTAGTTTGTTATATTTTTGAATTGAGCTATTATTATTTCTAAGGCAAGTCGAGAGTAAATTGGAAGAAGTTGGGTCGGTTAGTAATGGTTGAATCAGCATGATTGTGGCAATGATCAGTTCCTTCAGCGTGTTGAGTTACACATGTGGTTTGTGGTTGTACGTGTGGTCTTGACAGCCACCATAAGTTGATTTTATTTGGGAGGTATTTGATTTAAATGGCCTTATTGTGTATATGGATTTCGGAAGAGTCATGGCGGTGTACATCACAACTTGAGATTTGTATTTTCTGCAGTTTGGAAAATCAGTTACGTGTTGCATTGGTTCTTCTGAAATGAGCTAAGTGAATGGTTTCTAGCCAATGAAGTGTCTACTAGTTTTTCAGGGGTTATGATGAATTCTTGTACTCTTGTGTAGCGGCACGATAAGTGCAGTGAGCCGCATGAGAATTGGATGTTGAGGATTAAGGTTGCGGTTTGGTGTTGATAAGAATGTCACGAGCTCGGATGAGCAGGGAAGAATTCAGATGTTTAGAGTAAGCTAGCATTATCTTAGTGTCACCTGAGAATGGTGTTCTATGGAAGAGGCATTGTGTATTGATTTGCGGATTGTGATTTGCCTTATAGAATTAGTATGGTTGGTGGTATGGGGGTGCAGATTTTGCTACCTAGTGCAGAAGGTCGTGGGAGCGTGCCCTACGAGAAAATTGTATAAGTGTGGCATGTTAGTCATTTGATTGTGAAAGATTAAAACCAAGTATGGAGATTATAGCAATATCGCAAATGTGAGAGTTTATGCCTGAGAGGCATTCTATTCCTTGGGTTGTGGACTGTGTGAGTCTGTTCTGGATTTGATGGCTGTTCTTATGTGTCATGGAGAAGGTTATAGTGGATCCTTGAAAGGTTATTAGCCCAGTACGGTATGATTAGAATCAGCTTGAGGTCCGTTGATGATTCTAATGTGAACGTGTGCTCTACATCAGGCTGGATGTGTTCATTCAGCATATAGTTGCTTATGGAAGATTCTTCGGGCATTGGATGTTGTTCTCATTGTCAGTTATTAAATATAATACTCTATTGTGCCATGTGGCTTGTGAGACGGCTTGGTTATCCGCATATGTGTTTTGACCCCGTGTAGCTTGTGGTGTTATATGAGCAAGATGGCTCTAGAGATGCAGGTCATTTATTGCACCTTAGTTGTGCTTGGGTTTTGTAGCGTGTGGCGTTATCCGTCTCCCCAGGGATTTGTTGTGCACTTGGCGTGCTTGTGGTCGATATTCGGGCATTTCGTAGGTATAAGCATCATGGCTTGATGGGTATTTCCTTATTTATTGTTATGTATGGATCAGGTGGCACGCCGCCACGGGTATGTTATTTGGATCGGGTTGCACGCCACAACGGTATCATGTGTGGATTGGGTTGCACGCCGCAATAGTGGGATTTGAGTTTGGTTCCCTATATCTATTCTTCTGTATTTTGTTTCTCATTTTTGAGAAGGATTCATAGCATCTGTTTGACCGGTTTATTTTTTACGCGGACTGGGTAGTTCTTTTCCAGAGTTCATTCTTCCTTATGTGTCGCATTCAGGTTGTAGCTTGTTGGCGCATTGATGGCGTCATGTGAGATTTTGGTCAGTATTTGAGGTGGCTCATTGCCAGAGCAGCTTGTACTAGGTCAGACGATGTTATTGGGCCTGAGATCAGTGCGATCGGATTTATGTAGGATATATTAAAGAGAAATATCGTTATTCAGTTCAAAATGAGATAACAGTTCTTGTCTAGCGGAGGAACTCTGGAGTTATTGATTTGACCGGTGTTTATGAGTTCCTGCGCATCTCTTTCATTGTTGCAGTATTGTGAGGATTGAAACCGGGCTTATATGTGTTATGAGGTATACTACAGGCGTCAGGTCAGTGAATTTATAATTGTTGTGCTTGGAGGAGGTTGTCTTGGGCAAATGAGTTATGCGATGCGTTGTGTGATGTCAGCATGCGTGCATGATCATGTGCGGGTTCAGCATGTGGAGATTGATACGGTATTGTATGTTAGAATAAGGTTTTGTAGAGAAATTCGGAGGATGAAATTTGGTTCTAAGGCTTATTGACTAAATAAAAGGGAGGATCTTCTGTCTGGCTTGAGCTGAAGTTCTCAACTGGGTTGTGGTGGCACGGGTAGGTGCACAAGGTGTTGAACAGTGATCTCGGGCAACTCCGGAGCAATTCTTGGCACGTTCGAGGACAAACGCATGTTTAAGTGGGGGAGAATGTAACAAACCGGTTGCTTTGAGCTCTAGTGCGTCGTTCGGTGATTTGAGGCCTTGAGTTGCTTTACTTCATGATTTATTACTTGTACGCATAGTCGGAATCGAATTTTAGAAAGTTCAGAGTTGATTCGGATGGAAAATTCTAATTTCAGAAGCTATAAGTTGGAAGAATTGACTAAGGTTTGAATTTTGAGTAAACGACCTCGGAATCGGGATTTGAAGGTTCCAATAGGTTGTATAATGATTTCGAACTTGGGCATATGTTCGGGTTGAGTATTGGGTGGTCCGGAAGCAGTTCGGCGCTTATTATGAAAAGTTGGCATTTTGAAGGTTTAACAATTTCTTAAGTTTGGTTAGAAGTGGACTTTGGTGTTATCGATGTTCGATTGAAGTTCTGAGCCTTGGAATAGGTTCGTATCGTGATTTGTGACTTGTACGTAAAGTTTGGGGTCATTCCGAATGTTTTGGTATGATTGGGACGCGTTCGTCGAAGTTTGGAAGTTTGAAATTTGAAAGAAAGATTTTGATCTTTGATTCATCATTTTGGTGTTATTTGTGGCATTTCGAGCCTTTGGATAAGTTTGTATCAGGTATTGGGGCTTGTTGATGTGACTAGAAGAGGTCTTGGGGGCATCTGGTGTGATTCGAGGTGGTTTCGAACCAAGTTTGGGTGTTTTTATGCTGCTGGTTGCTGGAGTTGGTGTTGTGCTTCGCGATCGCGAGTGGGCTTACACGATCGCGAAGAAGGATTTTTGGACGGTTGGGAAATGTTTGTCGCGAACGCGACGAGGAGGTCGCGAACGCGGAGAAGGCACTGGTTTACCCTTCGCGAACGCGACAGGGAGTCGCGAACGTGTAGAATGATAGGGGCTAAGGGACCTGGAGCCGTTAAGCCTTCGCGAACGTGGAGCTTTTACCGCGAACACAAGGCAGTAGGATCTGAAAGCATCACGAACGTGGCTTAGGTGACGCGAAGAGGAATTTTGGAGGCAGTGATTTTAAGCCTCCGCCATCGCTAAGATGCTCCTACGATCGCGATGAAGGACGGGCTGCGCGAAATGGTTTCAAGTTGGGGTTTTTCCCCATTTCACCCATTTTTCACTTGGTTGGGCGACTTTTAGAGTTCTTGAAGAGAAGATTTTTGTCATCCATTGTGAGGTAAGCTATTCCCACCTATTGTGAGTTAAATACATGAGTTATATACTGATTTATACATGAAAATTTATGAAAATTGTGGGATTTTGAAAGAAACGTAAAAATTGGTATCTTTTGATTTTGACCACGAAATTTGACATGGAATTGGGAATAAATCATATATTTGGGTTCGTAATGTTATGGGTAAAGTTTATCTTCGGAAATTTTCGGAATCCGGGCACTTGGGCCTGAGGGTTAACTTAATTGACTTTTCGAGCGAAGTTAGAAATTGTATAAATTTATTAATTATGGGTAATAGAGTATACATTTATTGATTTGCACATTGTTTGACTAGTTTTAGAGAGACGGACATCGGTTTGCGGTGTTTGAGTGGCGTTGGAGCCGGTTATGGAACTTTGGAGTGTGGTAAGTCTCATGTCTAACCTTGTGAGGGGGAAACTATCTCATAGGTGATATTTATTGTTATGTGCAACTAGTTGTGGGTGCTACGTACGCACGAGGTGACGAGAGTCCTTACGTAGTTTAAGCATATTTATGTCCGGGTAGACTTAGGACTTAATCATATAATATTTGAAATGTTTGGAGTCATTTTTCTAGCTTAATTAATTGAAATTTTTAATTGAAATTGATTTAGAAACATATAAATATATTAGGCCGAGTCTTATCACATTAAGTTGTTGGCTAGTTATTTGAGAAACGTTAAAGACTATACTCACCTTGTACTCATGTACTGTATGGTAAGCACGTGTCTCATGATTCGATAACTTCCTTCCTTTCTTGTGGAGTGGGCCGAACGCCTCCGTAGTATAATAGATGCATCTATGGTTCGTACCGCTCGACCCTCGGCAGTGTACACATTATTCTAGATCGGGCCGAACGACCTCGGCATAATCGTGCATTATATCACTGATAGTTCGAACACTCACGAGATTATCCTTTCATTGATGCCGGGCATTTTACATGGTACTTCTTACCCGTTTGTTTCTGATACTTGACAGATCTAAGCTGATGAGGTAGAACACAAGATTGAGAAATTCGTATTTTAAAAGAAATATTTGAAAGATTAGGTAACTTACAGATTTACCCCATTATGGTTGTGTGCTTCACATCTGCTTATTGTTTTATTATATTGCTTTGTTGGACATCTAGTAAGTGTCAATGTCGTCACTACTTCTCTGGGGTTAGGCTGGATATTTACTGAGTACGCGTTGATTTACGTACTCATGATGCACTTCTGCACTACATGTGCAGGATGTGACAGGTTCATGTCAGGAGACTTTATGTGAGCTGCATCTCAGGTTACGCATCGCAGCCCACCGAGTCTCCATCATACTATTTATTTTATCCTGTCATATCTACATTCTGGACAGATGTTGTATTACTATTGTACTCCTTAGAAAATGCTCATGCACTTGTGACACCGAGTTTTGGGTTTATACTAGTCTATGCTTTTGGTTTCGTATATTGTTAATGCCTGTTAATTCTTTTATAAACTACAAATGTTGTACGTTCCTGTGGATTTAGATGTGTGAATCTCCTTCCTTATTAAAATCTAGGATTTTAAAAGTAATAAAATGAGTAATTAAATTGATAAATCAACGTTAGCTTGCCTGACGGCAGCGCTAGGCGCCTTCGCAATCTATATTTGATTTTAGGTTGTGACATCATTACTCGTGAGACCTACACAACCTAGGGCTCTGATACCTACTTGTAAAGATAAAAAATCCCACCTCAAGGCCATGACGGCGTCCAGCCGGACTTGCTAAGCAAGACAATTCACAATCAACAAATACAGTCTATTTTTATTATTGAATAGAGATATATAATAATTAAAGATGAAAATAGTAGTGATAACAGCCAATACAGTACGCCCCCAAGACTAGGTGTCACAACTACACGAGTAAACTACGGAAATGAGATCAAGTCTGTATACATGTCAAGTTGTCTGAAATACAAATAGACAGAAATATAAAAGGAATGAGGACTCAAGAATTGTGAAGAGATACATGAAGTTCAGCTCACCCTAAGTCTCCGTGAAATCTCCTACCTCAATCAGGAAGTTGTGCTAGGACCCACCTGAGGTTATGCATAAAAGATGTGCTGAAGCGTAGTATGAGTACACCACAATTGGTACCGAGTAACTATCAAGTCTAATCTCGAAGAAGTAGTGGTGAGCCTAGGTGCTTGCGAATACTTACCAACAAGTATAATAATGGAATTAACAACTGAAACAAAAAGTAATATCATGAATAACAAGAGTTACAGATGTCAAACTAGTTGAAAAGTACTAAGCATGCTTTTCTGAAAAAACAATAATCATAACGCTCCTCAGATGTATAAATATAGAATAACATGCTCAAATAATGGAGCTGGGACTCCCAATTAGCATATAAGGATGTCAAATAACAATTAATAGTTAAATAGATACTTCTAAATGAGTCAATAAAAAGAATACATGCTTAACCGGTACAAGATGCATACACCCCGATATGCGATCCATGTACTCATATAACGCAATACACAATCCATGTATTAACCCAGTACAAAATCCATGGCCTAAGGTAACATGTGTAATAACCTTACTCCGGAAGAACATATCCAAATTCAAGCACAACGAGGGGCATAGTAGCATCCCTCATAAATTAATATCTTATTATCATGTCCAATGTGCCATAACTGTATTACCTTTCTGCAAAATTCCTCAGTCTAAATCAAGTATTCGTATTTAAATGTATGCATATGCTGAGGAATTTCAGATAAAAGGTGCACAAGCACTTAATAAAAATCAAACGTGTCACGACCCCAAGATCCAACTAGTCGTGATGGCACCTAACCCAACCCGCTAAGTATGCCAATTAGCAACAATCCTACTCAAATAAGATCTACTGAGAGAAATAATGATAATATAACTGAACTTTTATATAAGAAATCCCCAAGGACTGGTAGTACAAATCATGAGCTTCTAAGATTTAGAGTTTACAAAGCTAGTATGAAATAAATACATCATCTATTTGAAATGTAGATAAACTGATTTTTATAAATCTAAAGCTACCGTGAATGAGAGGCAGCTACAACCAGAACGCAGGTTCATCTTCAAAGCTAGCTCCTACCATACACAGCAATATCAGCTCCAAAATCTGCACTCGCAAGGTGCAGAAGCGTAGTATGAGTAGAATCGACCCCATGTACTCAATAAATAACAAACCTACACTTAGGTTGAAAGCAGTGACGAGCTTGGACAACGGTCAGAGTCCAACACCAATAGCCAACCACAACTCATAACAATTAATAAAAGTAGTACAAGAAGTAACTCAAAGATATGATGCTTAGCTCGTTCGCATTTACGAAAAAATCGGCATGCTTTTCAAGTGTAACAGTAAAACCCAAATCTTTCACCGAAATCACCAAAATTTGAGTAAGTCAGAAATTTGTGTTTTTTCCTAAAAACTTTCAACAACAGATAAGATGTTTCAATCACATATAGCATGAGGAAAGTACATCTCTATGCCTACATATCAATGTGCATGTGAAGTCATCTATGTCACAAAAGAGTGTAACATGAGGAAATACATCTCTATGCCTGTATGTCAAGTATACATGTCAAATGCAATGCACCACAGTGATGAAATCATATATTCACACTCTCAGAGTACTCAATATCACTGTCTCACACTACCACTCATCACGCTGAATCACTCAGCACACTCAATCACTCAGCACCCTTAGTCACTCAACATTGTACGGTACTTGCTATAGCGCGTAGCCTGATCCCATTATGAATCAATAAATACTGCGCTCACTGCTGGTCTGTCAGACTCCAGACGGGCAGATCCTGCCCAAACACCAATATAAACCATCATGGCCTATTACGGCGTGCAGCTTGATCCTATCAATAATATATATAAAGCTCATAAGACCTGCTGCAGCGTGCAGCCCGATCCATATAATAATAATACATATAAAGCCAATGTGTCCTGCTGCGACGTGCAGTCTAATCCCATCGGTAATATATATAAAGGCCATATGGCCTGCTGCGACGTGCAGCCTGATCCCCTCAATATCACTCACAATCCAGCACTTAGGCCCCAACTCAGTCAACAATCTCTCCAGTCTCTCGGGCACACAATCTCATGCCAATCAGCTCAATAATGATAACATGATGTGATAACAAATGATAACAGAGACCGAAGTATGATATGCAAATGAATGAATATGACTGAGTATATAAATGCGATTTAAGCAAAGAACTCAACAACAGCAATGACCTCAACGAGTCCCAACAGGATAAGCATATAGCCTAAATATGGTTTCTAACATGGATCACAGCTCAATTATGCTAGCACGTAGAAATTTCATTGATACAAATAAGATTAGGTAACTGCACAGTACCACAGAGTCAACCGTGTCATAATTCACATGGTGCACGCCCACACGCTTGTCACCTAGCATGTGTGTCACCTCAACACCAAACACATAACACGTATATTCAGGGGTTCATACCATCAGCAACTAGTTTAAAAGTGTTACTTACCTCGAACAAGCCGAATTCAATACCGAGCAAGCCAAACAATACTCCAGAAACACCATCCCGCGCGTACCGATCTCTGAACAGCTCAAAACTAGCCAAAAGTAACTCAAGAACATCAAATAATGCCAAAGAAAACAAACCCAATCGATAAAGGTAGAATCTTTAATCAAAAGCCCAAAGTCAACCAAAAAGTCAAACCCGGGCTCGCACCTCAGAATCTGACAAAATTCAAAAAATCTGACAACCTATTCAATTATGAGTCCAACCATACTAGTTCCACTCAAATCCGACTCCAAATCGATGTTCCAAACTCAAAAATTCACTTTATGAAATTGTAGACAAAAATCCCCCAAATTTCACTTTGGAATCATCAAGCAAATGCAAAAAATGATGATGGATTCATGAAATATAACCAAAATTGAGTGTAGAACACTTACCCTAATCCATGTGGTGAAAATCGCCTCCACAATCGCCTAAATCCGAGCTCCCCAACCTAAAATATGACCAAATGATCAAACTCTCGATATTATATGTTTTTGCCCAGCTGTTCTACCTCGTTTCTTATGCCAAACAATCCCAAAATTCGCTTTTATGCCTCTAATGGATTCCTCGTGAAGTTTTGGTCAAGTTAGGCTTTTGAATCACTTCATTTGACCTTATAATGAAGGAGATATGTTGGTTTCAATATTTTAAAATAGTGCATACTTTTAAATACGAATGCAGTGGCAATTTCATAATTAATCTTAAAAAATCTAGCAACTCAATTCTTAGTAAAAGACCATAAATTCCTCAAACGATGTCAAAACTTGATGATTTAAGTTGCTATGGTTTCAAAACTATGATATCGATCTAATGCTTCAATCAAAAAAGAAATTGGAGCTCATTTGCTTAATGTGGTACCATTTATGCTTGAAGAAACGACATTGAAACATCAAAAACGAGCGCAACACAACCCAAACCTATCTGAAACTCGCTCGAGCCTCTCGGGACCCTGTTCGAACATACCAACAAGTCCCATAATATAACACGGACTTACTCGAGGCCTCAAATCATGCATAACAACATCAAAACCACGAATCACACCTCAGATCGAACTTAATGAACTTTTGAACTTTCATCTTCTAAAACTCGTGTCGAACCATATGAAATCAACTCGGAATGACCTTAAATTTTGCACACAATTCCAAAATTACATAACGAAGCTATCCCAATTCCCGGAACCACAATCCGAACCCGATAACATCAAAGTCAACTCCCGATCAAGCTCATGAACATTTCAAACTTTCAAATTTTCAACTTTCGCCGATTAGTGTCGAAACCTTCTAAAAATATCCAAATGTAAATCAAGGCATACGCACAAGTCCAAAATCACCATCCAGACCTAACAGAACCATCAAAACTCCGATCCGAGGTCAAATACTCAAAAGTCAAACTTGGTCAACTCTTCCAACTTAAAGCTTCCTAGTTGAGAATCTTTCTCCCAAATCAATTCCGATTAACCTGAAAACCAAAATTGACGATTCACACAGGTCATAATGCATCATACAAAGCTGCTCAAGACTTCAAATAGTTGAATAGAGTGCAATTATTCAAAACGACCGATCGGGTCATTACAAAACGAATATGTGCTCATGGAATCTCTATGTGACTACGGATAATTAAACAATTTAACGTATCAAGAATAAGTTCACATGCCTTCACAATTAATCATAAGCCCAGGAATGATTTCTAAGATGAATAAGATAGCAAACATAGTCACATAAGTCAAATAAATCATGAATCAAACGTGAACATAGTCACAACAAAGCATAAATATTCCATTTCTACCCTTGGTCGTGATGTAAACTCAGTAAATGCATATACGGTCACCACCACATATATACACCAGCTTCAATACCTTAAGTACATAGAAAACAAGTCAAATCCTAGAGTTTTTCCTCTTAAAAAGGTTAGCCAATAGACTTACCTCCTCCCAGTAGCCTTAAAATCGCCACAAGTACGCAAAAATAAAAAGTTCAAACTCCAAACGGCTCGAATCTAGTCAAATACAACTCAATAACGTCAAACAAAGCCATAGAAATCTAACTCAATCAAAAAAGATTGAATCTTTACTTCAATACACAAAGTCAACCAAAATGTCAACCTAGACTCGCCTCCCGGAACCCGACAAAGTTTATAAATTTTGAACATCCATTCCAATACGAGTCTAAATATACATGTTTCATCCAAAAATTGACTCCAAATTGGGGTCCAAATCTCACTAATTCAATTTTCAAATGTTTTACCAAAACACCCAGACTTTACTTTAAAATTCAAGCTTTTAGGTGTAGAAATCAATAAAAACAATCACGATATAAAGTCCAATTCAAGTGTGAATTTCTTACCTCCAATGATGTAGTGAAATACCTCTTCAATCTCCCACTCTCGAAGTCTAGGGCTCAAAATATGATACTAGGGGTAAAATCCCAAAATTCCAATTAAAAGTGGTCTGCCCAGGCCTATGCATCGCGATCTCGGAACCTACATCGCAATCGCGAAGGCCAAAAACTTCCCAGCTCAAAACTGCCCTTCGCGAACATGACCCCTCACCAGCCAAGCCTACAAAAACGAAGGATCCTATCCACGAACACAAAAGCTGACCCACTGCCTGGCGCCTCCCTATCATGAATGTGACACGCAGTCGCGAGCACAAAGCTTCTGCTTCCAACCCTCCACGAACGCATCGCTTACTTCGCAAACACGTCGAAGAAAACTCCCCCCCCCCCC
>MCJB01010698.1:43852-84233 GCA_002018475.1 Nicotiana obtusifolia | reverse complement strand
AGTATCGACACTAATACCCTCATCGGATATCACATGGCCTAAGAATGCCACTGAGTACAGCCAAAACTCACATTTGGCGAGCTTTGCATATAACCTGTGGTCCCGAAGGGTCTGCAATACTATCCGTAAGTGACGCACATGCTCTGCCTCTGAGCGGGAATATACTAAAATATCATCTATGAATACCACCACGAACACATCAAGATAAGGCCTGAATACAGTGTTCATGAGGTCCATGAAAGCAGCCGGGGCATTTGTTAGCCCGAATGACATCACTAGAAATTTGAAATGCCCGTATCTAGTTCGGAAGGCTATTTTCGGAATGTCTTTCTCCTTGACCCTTAACTGAAAATACCCCGAGTGCAGGTCAATCTTGGAGAAATATCTAGCTCCCTGGAGCTGGTCGAACAGGTCATCAATTCTTGGAAGTGGATACTTGTTCTTTATGGTGACCTTATTCAACTGACGATAATCGATACACATTCGTAACGATCCGTCTTTCTTTCGTACGAATTGGACTGGTGCACCCCAAGGTGAGGTGCTAGGCCTAATGAAGCCTTTATCCAACAAGTCCTTCAACTGTACTTTCAATTCCCGCAATTCTGCTGGGGTCATCCTATACGGAGGAATAGAGATTGGAGGAGTATCAGGCAACACCTCGATGCCAAACTCGATTTCTCTTTCAGGAGGAAGACCTGGAAGTTCATCTGAAAAGACATCCGGAAATTCATTGACTACCGGAATTGCTGGTAAGATAGGCGGCTCCGCCTTCGCGTCCATGATGCGGACAAGGTGATAGATACACCCCTTAGAGATCATTTTGCTTGCCTTGAGGTAGGAAATAAACCTACCTTTCGGTGTAGCAACATTCCCCTTCCATTCAAGGACGGTTTCGCCAGGAAATTGGAATTTAACCACCTTTGTATGACAATCGACACTGGCATAACACGATGCCAACCAGTCCATCCCCATTATCACATCAAAATCAATCATTTCTAACTCAATTAAATCTGCCGAGGTGGGATGATTACAGATCGTCACAGTGCAGCCTCTATGTACCTTCCTGGCAATTATAGAATCTCCTATTGGAGTAGATACCACAAAGGGATTGCTTAATAATTCGGGTGCAATATCAAATTTGTCAGCCACAAGGGGAGTAACATAAGATACCGTGGACCCGGGATCAATCAATGCATACACATCATGAGAAAGCACCGATAATATACCTGTGACAACATCCGGAGATGACTAAAGGTCCTGCCGGCCCGCTAGAGCATATGTTCGGTTTTGACCACCACTTGGGCCCGACATTGTACCGCTGCCTCTGCCACGAACTGCTGGCTGTTGAGGACCCCGTACTGGAGGTCAAATAGATAAAGAAGATCCAGCAACAGATCCAGTTTGGTGAGCCATGCCACCATCCCTTCTGTAAGGACAGTCTCGCATCATGTGACTGGGCTGTCCGCAGTAATAACATCCATCCGAACCCCGACGGCAAGGCCCGAAGTGGTTCCTGCCGCACTGCTCACAACGAGGCATGGAGAATCTCATATTAGTAGCTCTGTGATATGGCGAACTTGATGCCCACGAGCTCTGAAACTGTCGAGAGGCACTAGACACAGGTTGTGCCGAGCTCCTCGAAGAATGGGGCCTCCCACTACTTCTGGAATCACCAGAATACCCCGCAATCCTTGTCCTCCTATGCTGGGTCCTCTCCTGCTCCCTATCCGCCCTTTGTTGGCATTTACGGTCCTCTATAGTCTGGGCATAGGCCTGAATACGGGAGATATCCATGCCCTCTATCAAGGAGGCCGTGGTGCATTCATTTATTAATTGCGGCCCCAACCCGTTCATGAACAAGTGAACCCTGTCGCTCATTTCTGCCACCATGTGGGGAGCATACCTTGCCAGAGAGTCAAACTGCATACTGTACTCTCGTACATTCATATTTCCCTGCTTAAGATTCAAGAACTTATCGGCCTTGGCTCGACGTACCTCAACTGGCAAGTAGTGGCGTAGGAATGCCTCAGAGAATTCATTCCATACTAGTGGGGGATCATTGGAACCCCTGGACCTCTCCCAACTATCATACCAGAACACTGCTAAGTTCCGTAGTCGGTAAGAAGCCAGTTCTACTACCTCTGTGTCACTCGCATGCATAACCCGCAGTGTGCGGTGTATTTGATCAATGAAATCCTACGGGTCTTCCTTAGGATCAGACCCGGTAAACACTGGAGGATCCAGATTGATGAAGTCACGGACCCTCGTACTGACCGGTCTCTCAGCTGCACCGGTATTCTGCCTCCGAGCCTGAGAAGCTACCAGGCTGGTCAACAACTACACTGCAGTCCTCAAGTCCTGGTTTGCAGCATTCGAAGAAGGGACTGGGAAAGCTGGGCGGCTTCTAATATCCTCCGGGGGAGGAGGAGTAGATGAGGTCTGAGAAGGCGTCTCACTTTGGCCTTCCATCATGTGGGGCACCTGACTGGTCCCCTCTCCGGCATTTATATCAAGCCGTCTACTATTGGTTTGCTTCCTAGCCGAAGGCATCGCTGTAGGAAAACAAGGCAAGCATTAGAGATGAACACTTATGACTTAGCTCTAAGCACGATCTAGATTCAGAAAGAAGGTAACATTCCTAAATGTCAGGTAGCCTCCTGATTATAAAATGTGGCGCGCAACGCACCTATAATCAAGACCCTACTAGACACGGCTCACAGACAATTCCTAGGACACAACCTTGCTCTGATACCACTCTTTGTCACGCCCCGCCCGGCGGGCCCGCGACACGGGCACCGGACCCTGCTCGTAGAATGCCGGCGAACCCTTCATTTCAGATATCTTATTATTTCAAACAGAAAGATCATTTAATTGGACCTGTCATTGGGGTCACGCTTCGTACACATACATACATACACACATCCATGGAAACGTGTCACTGTGTTTAGCATAAGATTTACAAATTATGGATACACCTTGACACCTATTTATACATAGCCAACACTGTCTATACACCACTGGTATTGTCTATTGAGCCTCTATTAGAACATACATTAAACATCCTAAGTCGGAACAGGGCCCCGACATGCCCAAAATGTCTATACAAATGCATACCAAAATGTAGCAAGCCCGAAGGATGAGTCTTGCCAATATCTGCTGAACTGGTGGCCTACTGCGGTGGGGGAGCTCCGTCTGTCAATCTATTAGGACCTGCAGCACGATATGCAGCGTCCACAAGATAAAGGACGTCAGTACAGAAAATGTACTGAGTATGTAAGACATGAAACACAATATAAGAGCAGTAATATAGACATCAGGATAGAAACATATAACTCGTAGCAAAGGAATTGCCTCTGAGGGCGGCTAACCATAACACGTAGTAATATTTATATCTAATTACATACTTTCATTGCATCGTTGTTATATTGCCTATTTCCATCATTACAGCATTATACTATTACCTTTGCGAGTTTTCCATTTTCAAATACATTCACATTACCGGGTGCATTACATAATCGTTACCTTAACCCGCTATCTGCGCCATTGTGGGCTTGTCATTTTCATATACATTTAATGTTACCAAAACCGTTTACGTACACGTTACCACACAATCACATACGCCCCAGGGGCTCTTTATCGTCTCATAGCATGCCTTACCCGGCCGTACTCGGCTCGGTCATAACATATGCCTCTGTGGGCTCTTTATCGTCATATGCCTCTGTGGCTCATACCCAGCCTTCGCTAGGCGCGATCATATGAATTCAATCATACACACATATACCTGTACACATAACACATTTCGATGCTTATTTATGACTTGCGTTCTTGACTTGTTCCATTTATTACCCTTTCTTTCTCATGTAATTAAGAATACCTTTTTAAAAATGTAATTATGGGACTCAAAGACTTCCGTCAACATTATTACTATGAAGCAAGAAAAATCATTCCATAGAGGGAAGAGCAACATAAGCAACACTAGCTCCTAAGAATAGCATGTTCTTTTGGGGCTCATTCGTGGCATTGTATTCAATAGGAATCGTGCAAAAGAAAGAACGGTATAGTCTTACATACTTGGTACTGATTGCGTCGGCTCTCAAGCTACGCAATTTGCCGAAATTCTCTAATCTACAATTAAAGAGTAACTTAATGATTACTCACTGCGCGTGATAGCTATCATTAACCACAATATCCTAAATTCATGTGGTGGTTCTCTACACCCTTGATCCCCTACCTCATCAACGTATTTATAGCACATGCAACCCAATTACAACCCCTAATAGCCATGACCCATCCCGTTTAACCCCACTTATTTCGATTTTATGGCTCCTAGTCATATTTTCATAAGTTCTTACGGACATGCAACCACCTATCATGAATGTTTAAGGGAAAACCACATGAAAGGGAGTAGTAACTTACCTTGCATGTGAATTATTTGACCCTCTTCTTTGATTCCTCAATTTCTAGGTCTCTGCTTCCAATGGGGTTCGTAGGAAGGGGAAACTCAGCTAGGGTTTCCTTTAATTCTTCAATTCCTTGCTTCCCTTCTTCAATTTAGAGTTTGGAAGAGAGGGATTTAGTTGTTCAAATGTGAGAGCTTTGAGAGGGGTCATTTGGGGGCTTTCTACTATGCTTAGACTTAGAAAAAAGTGAAGAAGAGACGGGTTTGGGTCCCTTTTATAGGCCTAGGAGTAAGTGGCACACGTACCTGAAAAATGTCAGGTTTGCGATCGCATACCCACCGCAAACAGGGTATGCGATTCGCATTTTGGTCGCAGATTTCTCCTCAAAAATCTGTTGCATTATGCGACGAAGAAGGGCCAGAATGCGGTTTGCATTTTCAACAATGCGATCGCATTCTGGTCGCATTTTGGACATTGGTTTAGCCCAGTACTCTGCTCCATTCTGCGATGGAGGGTGTCATTATGCGGTCCACATTTCAGTTATGCGGTCCGCATTCTGGCCGCATTCTTGTCACAAATTCAGCCCAAAACTCTGTTCCATTCTGCGACGGAACATGTCGCATTTGCGGTCCGCATTTTGATTATGCGGTCCGCATATTGACCTCATTTTCGACGTATTTTCCAGCCCAGAATTCTGTCTCAATTTGCGACCCCTATGTTAGATATGCGGTCCGCATTTGTGCTTTGCAGTCCGCATACCTGGCTATGCGATACCCTTGACCTTTTTCTTAACTTTAGACCATTTTCCGGGTTTTTATGGGCTATTTCACAGTGTATTTTAATGTACGAGTTTCACGGGTTGTAACAGTTGAATTTGTTGATATCGGGCTCAAATTTTGGTTCTGAGAGTTGGAATAGGTCTGTTGTGTCATTTTGGACTTGCATGCAAAATTTGAGGTCATTCATAGTTGATTTGATGTGGTTCGGCATGAGTTTTGGATGTTTAAAGTCCATTAGTTCATTAGGCTTGAACTGAGGTGCGATTCGTAGTTATGATGTTATTTTGGGTGGTTTGAGGCTTCGAGTAGGTTTGTATAATGTTTTGGGATTGGTTGGTTTGATTGAACGGGGTCTCTGGGGCCTCGGGTTTTTTTCGGATGGGTTTCAGACCAATTCTCCATGTTTTGACATAGCCGGTATTTGATGTGAGGTTTCCTTCTTCGCGATCGCGAAGAGGAAGATGCGATCGCGTTGTGCTTTTTGGTGGAAGGTAGGTTTTTGTCACACCCCAAACCTGGGGGAGGGGGGTGGGAGACCGGCACCCGGTTCCTCACTTAACCGAGCGTACCAACTTGAGACTGAGGGACTCTGAACATACAATATCATACTTTGGCCATAGGGCCACATTGCAAGACAATTTGTGAAACAAAATATAAAATTGAACGAAAACTAGCTCTGACTGAACATTAATATAAAGCGGGGCCGACAAGGCCATCATAACTACTACAGCTGACAAACCAACAAAGATATACATACAAGGCCTACAAGCCCATCATACTGCACTAACTAACAAGATATGTCTACAAGCCTCTATTGATGGATGTATTGTGGTCAAACAAGGCCCCGACCTACCCATAAATATACATATATATATACACAACATGTACTGAAAACCCTAGACCCGGCAACTTCGAAGGACGTGGAGCTTACCAATCAAGCTGAACACAGCCAGCACCTACGGAGGAGGTCTAGCATTCAGTCTATCCGAACCTGCATGCATAAAATGCAGTGTCCCCAGGAAAGGGGCATCAGTATGAAATAATGTACCGAGTATGTAAGGCAATAGAATAACTGAAAGCTGAAACTAAACTGATAATATAATAACTGAAAGTAACTGGGAGTCAAAGAAGAACTGGAGATATACTTACCTACTGATACTGACTCAACTCTCTTAATATAGTAAGTAAAAAAGATGTCCGGCCCTATAAGGCTTAGAACGTGTAACTGCTCGGCGGTAGTAGGCTCGCTCTAGGTGCTCGGCCAAACTAGGCTCGGTATCTCGGCCATTCTGGGCTCGCTCATAGGCGCTCAGCCACAGTAGGCTCAATATATAACTTACAATCTGATCGGAGGTTGACCAATAGGGGCCTGCCCACTGATTATAGCTCAATGGTGGTGAAAATACTGTAATACTGTATATATAAAGACCCTCTACTCTCTTGACTAAAATAAGACAATACTTAACTAAATAGAAAGTCCCAATAAGGGAGGAGAATATTGTAACTTATGAGACTAGGATAATGTGAATAAATTTAGGAATGCGAACTTCTCTTTATGTCTCGTTATCAAACACATGTAGTTACGAGATCATGCCAAAATGAGGGAAAGGTTTAGCCTTAACATACCTTATCAAAATCCTTCCAATAACCAAGTTGAACTCGTCTCTTCGCACCTTAATCTACAAGAATGATAATAATACTATCATTAAGTTACGAAAGGTACAACTATCGTATAACGAACGACAAGCTTATTTTATATTAAAATGAACAGCATCTCCCCTATAATCATTACTTCCTCCCAATTTGAGATAACACAAAAAACACAAGAACACAACAATAACAACATATATACATTATTTTCCAACCTTTTATATACCACAAAATACTACAAAACAGCCCAACTCATCCCAATCTCTTCATACACAAAACGACCACCGTAGTAGTGTCAAACAGCTAGAAAATGTTACGACGAACAACCAGTCCACCACCCTGAATTTTTGTTGTGTTTATCGACACCCTTTATCCTCCAAAAGTTCCTAAAACAGTAGCAAAACACGCAATCCAAACAGAAACACAAAACAGCTCACAAAACAATCCGCTACAAGTTGAATAACTCAAACTCACGGCTTCCAATCACCGTCCCGTGAGTTCTTACATTATAGAATGACTTTCCATACATTTCCAACAGAAAAAATGGATGAAAGAGAGCAGTATACTTACCTTATTTGTTGCATATCTTAGCTCCTATCTTGGTTATTCAAACCCTAGGTTTTCCTCCAGCTAGAACTTGAAAAGAAGAGAAAATCAATTAGGGTTTGTGTTCAATTTTTGGGAGGATTTTTGCAGGGGCTTATCTCTGATTTTTATGCCCTATTATCAGTGTGATATATGAATGAAATAGTTCCTATAAAGGTCTCTTTGGCCAACACAAACTGGTCTCCTTTTGGACATATGTAGTTCTCTTATTTAAGCAAGTAGGTGACATACCTACTTGTCACCTAACAGTCTGCGTAGTCTCACAAAAACGCATATATCTCTCTACTCCGATATCGTATTGATAGACGATTTAATGTGTTAGAAAATAGGCTCATAGATCTTATATTTGACTGGTGGATCACCCCGTAGCTATAAGTATATTGGGAGAAAATTGCAATGACATTTTACCCAAATTCCAATAAAACCTGTGAACATAACTTGTGATGACTTTCATCGACTTTTGTTTCACAACTCGCTTGACATCAAAAACTAACACATGACTATAATAAGACTAAAATAAATCATAACATAACCTACTTATAATTTTAAGAACCCTACTTCACCCCACAGGTACGGGTTAAACTATCCCAACTTGTTGACTTTCGACAAAACATTATTTTCTTCAATTCCTTTAGCTTCTGAACCTTCCAACCATCTTTGTACTTGTTGTTCATGATATTCAATATTTGTAACCTACAAGGTAAGATTATTAACTTACTTTATATACTTTCAAAGATGATCTTATGTTTAGTGTTACATCAGTTTGCGTATGGAGTACTTTTACGTATGAAAATATGGTGTGTAACAGTTTTGTACTTCGCGTTCGTGAAAACAGGGACACGTTTGGGAAGCTTGAGGAAGGCTGTGCATCGCAAACGCAAGCATGGAGCCATGTTCACATAGAAGGAAGGGAAGTCTGAGGATGGCACGTGACTGTTCATCGCGATCGCATGGTCTGGTCCGCAACCACGTAGCTATTGGGCGTTTGATCATCGCCTTCACGACTTTCATGTCACGTTTGTGTAGGAGTTTTTGGTAGCTGGGCATTTTGTTCTTCGTGGTCGCAAATCTATTTCCGTGATCATGATGTATACACCAGGGCAGACTATTTAACATCTCTATTTCGCGGGTTTGGTTATTATACCACATTTTGAGTTAGAGAGCTCGATTTTGGGCGATTTTGGAGGGGATTTTAACAATTTGGATTGGGGTAAGTGCTTTTGAATAGGATTGTTTATTATCCATGATTCCATCTTTGTTTAGCATTTAATTGGTGAATTAAAATGTAGAAATAAGGGATTTTAGTAAAAACCTTCCAAAAGTGAAAATTGAAGATTTGAAGGTCAATTTGAGGTCGGAATTGGATGAAATTGGTATGGTTAAACTCGTAATTGAATGGGTGTTCGGAATTTTTTAGTTTTACCGAGTTCCGAGGTGTGAGCCCGGGGTTGAATTTTTGGTTTTGATAAAGATCGAAGCTTTGTATTATTTGATGATGAGTTGTTTGTGACTAGATTTGAGTCGTTCTGAGGCCGATTTGCGTGAGAAGGGCCTTTTAGAGTATTGATTTGCATATTTTGAGGTAAGTAGCATTTCTAAACTTAGATGTGAGGGTAATTATCCCTGGGAACTATGTTATTTGTCATGTGTTGGGGAGACACACATGCTAAGTGACGGGCGTATATGCGTGCACCAGAGTATTCATGATTTGGATAGACTTTAGACTATTACCAGACTTACTTTGCTATCTTTTTATATCCATGTTTTCCATACTTTGTTGATTATCTAAGCTATGGTTCATGTTATAAATCATGTTTAGGCTATGTGATTAATTGGTTGAGCCATAATAGAGCTATCTCTGTTGTTTTGAGCTACGTGTCATAACTGTAGTTATACACCCAGTCAAGATTCTTCATTTGCATATCATATCTCAATCCCTACACCTTATTCATTGTTACATCATGTTGTCGTTGTTTTCCATATGTGATACTATTTGCGCTGAGCGATATGAGATTGTGAGCACTTGAGACTTGAGAGGCTGATGACTAAGGCAGGCTTTAGGGCTGTGTTGAGAGTGTTATTTGGATCAGGTTGCACGCTGCAACAGGCCATATTGGCTTTTGATTCGTGCTTGGGCAAGATCCGCCCCTCCAGAGCCTAACTTGCCAGTAGCAAGTACAGACACGATGATATTTACACGCGCTTAGGTGAGGGGCATTGATTCCAGGCACCCATGCAGTTCTAAGTGATTGTGCATGTGTAATTAAGTGGGCATTTGAGTCAAGTACCTTGAGAGTGCTGAGAGTGAGAGTACTTGAGGATATCACTGTGAAATTATTTACTTGACATCCATATCTGACTTGTAGGCATAGAGATGTATTTTCCTCATGCTAGCTGGTAAAAAGAATATTTTTATCCGTGTAGGGCTATAACTTTTATACTTGGAAGCATGTCTAAATTTCTATAATGTTAATGAGCTGAATATGATAATTCCTTTGAGTTATTTATTACTACTGTCATCATTATATACTGCGTTGTTATTGATATTGTCTCTAACTGTTTCATCTAAGCTTGTAAATGCTTTCACCCCAAGGATATGTTTGTTACTTATTGAGTACATGGGGTTGACTGTACTCATACTACACTCTACACTTCATGTGAAGATCCATGTACTTCCAAACGTGGTGATTGCTAGAGATGTGTTGGTACGGGTACTTGAGAGACTACGAGGTACCTACTATTACGTCTATAGATCTTAAAGTTCTCTTTCATTATTTCCTTTTTTACTATATTGTCAAGACAGTTATATTGAGGAATTGGCTTTGTATTTTGATATTTAGTAGTGCTCGTATACTCGTTAACACAAGATCTTTGGGATGGTTATAGCAGTATTGTTATTGTTTTCATTAGCTACTTCAGAAGATTTCTACTGTTGAGTTTGTTAAATCATGTTTATTCAAACTTCTTGTTGTTGTGTGACTGTTGGCTTGCCTAGCAAGCAGTGTTAGGCATCGTCGTAGCTCCGGTGGGAGTTGAGTCGTGACAAGTTGGTAGTAGAGCACTAGGTTGCTTAGTACTCACAAGTCATGAGCAAGTTTAGTAGAGTCTTGCAGATCGGTACAGAATCATCTGTACTTATCTTTGAGAGGCTACCGAACTGTTTGGAAAATCTTCACTTTCTTGTATTTTTGTCGTGCGGATTTGCTATTTTTGAAGTTTGAACCTTGACACTTCTATTCTCTCACAGGTGGTAATGACACGTGCGATCAGATCAGGCAGACGGCCACCAATACCACCAGTTAGGGCCATGAGAGGATGGGGTCGCGGTAGAGGTCGAGGTAGGGCTTGCACCAACACTAGGGCAGCACCTGTGGAGCCACCAGTTGCTCCAACTAGGGAGCAGATTCCATATACCATTGAGCCGGTGGGACAAGCACAAGCACCAGCAGTGCCTATTGTCATTCCTGGCCTTCAGGAGGCTTTGGCTCAGATATTGACTATGTGCACGAGCCTGGCTCAAGCGGTTTCGATTCTAGTTGCAACAGCTACCTCACAGGCTAGGAGATGCCCAGACTCCTACTGCCCGTAACCCAAAGCAGGTAGCCTATGGTTATCAGATGCTAGGAGTGTTACCAGTTCAGTCGATTGTTGCTGTTCGGGCCGAGGTTGGTTCACCTATGAATGATGAGGAGCAGAAGAGTTGGAGCGGATTCTTTGCACAACGGGTACTTTGGACACCAGTGAGTTGCATTTACTAGTTTTCAGCTGACAGGGCAAGCCTATAGATTGTGGCAGGCTTATGAGTTGAGCAGGGCAGTTGGTGCAGCACTACTTACGTGGCATGAGTTTTTAGTTCTCTTTTTAGAGAAGTTTGTTCTCCAGACTCACAGAGAGGATTTGCGTAGAGATTTTGAGCAGCTGCACCAGGGAGATATGACTGTGGCTCAGTATGAGATAAGATT
The DNA here is from genome assembly GCA_002018475.1 of Nicotiana obtusifolia. NCBI lineage: Eukaryota > Viridiplantae > Streptophyta > Magnoliopsida > Solanales > Solanaceae > Nicotiana > Nicotiana obtusifolia. The sequence goes on along the minus strand of MCJB01010698.1, from coordinate 72,836 downwards.
TGCGGATTTGGATCACTATGCAGTATGTTTAGTTCCCACTAAGAGAGAGAGAGAGAGGATCAGGAGGTTCATTGATGGCCTCAACTATGGTCTACGTTACCATTTGGCTTGAGAGGTCGAGACGGATGCTAGGTTTGACTAGGTGGTCAAGATTAACAGGCACTTGGAGCAGGTTCGCAGGCTTGGATGCGAGCAGCGGGAGGGCAAGAGGTTCCGTGGTTTAGGTGATTTTAGTGGTACCTTATATGGAGGCCCGTCACATCACAACAGGGGTTGTTCTTTTAGGCCCGCTTAGATGGCTTGTCAGGTTCCTCGTGCTTCATCAGCTAGACACGGTTCATCCAACACTAGTCTAATTCAGTCATCTTTCAGTGCACTCCCAGCATAGAGTTTGTACCGCGCTCCATCAGTTTAGGGTTTATCAGTACCGGGATCTTCTAGTGGTTATTCTAGTTCTCGAAGTCCAGTTCAGGTTCTGCAGTCATCCCTAGGTCGATATTGCTACAAGTGTGGGGAGTTGGGGCATGTGAGGAGGTTTTGCCCCTATTTTATTAGAGGTCCAGTGTAGCAGAGAGGTCAGGCTATGACTCCCGCACCAGTTACTACACCATCTACTCAGCCAGCTCGGGATGGAGGTCGTATGAGTTGAGGTCGCCCTAGAGGGGGAGGTCCGTTAGGTGGTGGTCAGGCTCGATGCTATGTTTTTTTCGCTAGGCCAGAGGTAGTTTTTTCCGGTGCTGTGATCACATGTATTGTTTCAGTGTGCCACATGGATGTTTTAGTGTATTTGACCCTGGTTCCACTTATTCATATGTGTTATCATACTTTTCTAGTTATTTGGATATGCCTCGTGATTATTTAGTTATGCATGTTCATGTATCTACATCGGTTGATGATTCTATTGTTGTACATCGTGTGTATCGATCGTGTGTGGTGGCTATTGGGGGTTATGAGACTATAGTTGATCTTTTACTACTTAGCATGGTTGATTTTGACGTAATTCTGGGCGTGGATTAGTTTTTCCCATATCACGCTATCCTTGATTATCACGCTAAAATCATGATTTTGGCGATACCGGGGTGGCCGAGGTTAGAGTGGAGAGGCTCCCTGGATCATGTTCCTATTAGAATGATTTCACATTTGAAGGCTCAACGTATAGTTGAGGAGGGATGTTTGGCGTACTTGGCCTTCTTGAGGGATGTTAGTGCTGATACTCCTACCGTTGAGTCAGTTTCAGTAGTGAGAGACTTCCTGCATGTGTTTCCAGCAGATCTACCGTGCATGCCATCTGACAAGAATATTGATACTAGTATTGATCTGGTGCCAGACACTCAGCCCATCTCTATTTCATCGTATCGCATGGAACCTATAGAGTTGAAGGAGTTGAAGGAATAGTTGTAGGAGCTACTTGATAAGGGCTTCATCAGGCCTAGCGCGTCGCCTTCGGGTGTGCCGGTTCTATTTGTGAAGAAGAAGGATAGTATTATGAGAATGTGAATGGACTATAGGCAGTTGAGTAGAGTTACAATTAAGAACAGATACCCTTCGCATTGATGACTAATTTGATCAGCATTAGGGTGCTAGAGTATTCTCGAAGATTGCTTTGAGGTTGGGGTATTATCAACCAAAGATCCAGGATTCAAATATTTCGAAGACGGCTTTTAGGACCCAACATGGTCACTATGAGCTTCTGGTGATGTCTTTTGGGCTGACCAATGCCCCAGCACCTTGATGAACAATGTGTTCCAGCCATATCTTAATTCCTTTGTCATAGTATTCATTGATGATATATTGGTGTATTCACATAGCTAGGAGGATCACGAACAGCACCTTAGGATCATACTCCAGAATTTGAGGGAGAAGAAACTATATGCTAATTCTCCAAGTGTGAGTTTTGGCTTGATTAGGTGGCATATTTGGGACACGTAGTGTTCAGTGAGGGGATTAAGGTAGATCTGAAGAAGATTGAGGCAATTCAGAGTTGGCCCAGACCATCTTCTGCTACTGAGATCCGAAGTTTCCTTCGTTTGGCTAGGTATTATCATTGTTTTTTGGAGGGTTTCTCGTCCATTACTTCACCTTTGACTAGATTGACCCATAAGGGTGCCCCATTCAGGTGGTCTAAGGTGTGAGGAGAGCTTTCAGAAGCTCAAGACTGCCTTGACTATAGCTCCAGTTCTAGTTTTCCCTTCGAGGTCCGGTTCTTATACAGTTTATTACGATGCTTCACAAATTAGCATTGGATGTGTGTTGATGCATGATGGAAGAGTGATTTCTTATGCTTCACGTCAACTGAATCCGCATGAGAAGAACTACCATTTACATGATTTGGAGTTGGCAGCCATTGTTCACGAATTGAATATTTGAAGGTACTATCTCTACGGCGTGTCTTGTGGGGTATTCGTATCTCTTTGGCCATAGCATCAAGCTGTACCTGCACACATGTGTTACCATCAAACAGGTGAACACCAGTCAATCTTCTTCTTTCAGTACTCTCAAAGGGCCACTGATTAGCATCTTCAGATAACTCATCAAGAACTGTAACTATCTCCTCTAGAGTCTTCTTCATCAACGGGCCTCTAGCTGTATTGCTCAATGTTCTACGCGAGGCCGGTGTCAATCTATCCCAAAATACCTAGAGTTGCATCCAGAGTTCAATTCCGTTATGTTGACACTTTCGAACAATCTCCTTTCTGGCAGAAGTTATGGATTTCTTTTCTAAACTTGCCCGTCTTTGCTGAGGAGAAATATTTATCAAGGAATTTTCTGGTCATCTCCTCCCAAATTCTAATTGATCTCGTGGGCAAGCTTTGAAGCCACTGCTTTGCATCCTCTTTGAGTGTGAAGAGGAATGTCCTTAAGTAAACTACATCTTGTGACACGCCATTGCATTGAAAGGTGTTCATAATCTCCTCGAATTCCATTAGATGTGTATTTGGATCTTCGTTCATCTTTTCTCTGAAGACACAACAATTCTAAAGGATTTGAAGCAACCCTTGCTTGAACTCGAAATTGTTTGCAGCAATTGGAGATGGTCGAACACTTGATAAACATTGTAGACGGGTCTAGCATAATCGCCAAGTGGTCTCCCAGTCATGGGAGCTATATTTTCGAACTGGTCTGCAGCCCAAGGGATGATTCTGAGCAATTCTATGACCCCTCTCTTCTTCATAGATAATCTGCGCATCTCTAATAGCTGCTTCCTCAACATCCCGTGTAGCTTGTTCTCTTCGTTAGGCTGTTTCTCTCGCAGTCAAATCAACATTATCCTCATCGTTTCTAGCCGTAAGTTCTTTGGTTATTGCCTAACCTTTTTTGATGTCTCGATGAGATTTTGTTCCTTCCTCAGTTGTCGCAATTGTTTTTTAATTTCTTGTTTGTATAATAGCACTTCCTTCGCAGAAGTTCGAGTCATGAACCAATCTTAACCTGTAACATGCGCACAGTCAAAGAACACCAACCATAAAAAGAGAAAAATAAAATTAAAAAGAAAAATTCCTGAATTAGCACTATAAACTATTTCAAACACTATTGATTGTCAATCTCCAACAGCGGCGCCAAAATTTGACGAGTTCAAAACACACACTTAAAATTATGCTTGCTAATCAAATATAGAATAGTATAATATCGTATCCACATGGATTGGAGTTAAACAATATTTTTGTAGTTTCTAGCTTGATTGCTATCCAAGATGATCAACAGTTGAGAGATATGTGATTTATACTAAAATTAACTAAGAATCTAGAACTATTAACTAATGACAATCAAAGCAAGGACTAAAGCAAGGAAAGATGTCAATGGGAGAAGATAAATTTTTGATAGGATAGGTGCAAGATAATTGTCTGGGATTAACTCTAGTTAATTCACTTCTAATGTTCAAGCGAGTCTCTCGAATTCACTTGATTATTAGTTCAATTGTTTAGTAGAAACTCCTCTCTCAATTAAGTCTCAACCTCAAGAGATGAACCAATTTAAGCTCTGTGAAGATATGCAAGAATGAGAAGTGGATTGGTCTTTAGGAGAACCTCTCTCAATTATCCTCCTAAGTAGGTTTAATCAATGATTGCACTAGCCCCTTCCGATTACTAAGAAGAATTAATGAACTAAAACCAACAATGTAATGCAAAGATATCACAAGTTATGCATCTCTTTATTACATGAACAAGTGAATATAAATCCAATGATTAAATCATCCAAAAACGCTTCAATACATAAAACTAGAGTTTTAATCCACAAACAAATATCAATGCACCAAATCCATCAAACTCTAAAGAGAACTACTCCAAAGACATGGAGAAATTAATCCCAAATAAAATTAAAGTATAAACATAAATTCGATCCAAACTCGGGTCTTGAGTGAGGAAGGAATGATGAAATCCTTGTGCTCATGTTCTTCCAACTCTTCCTTAGCCTCCTTAGGTTGAATATGTGTCAAAAGTCCAGAAAATAACATTTTTCATGTATTTTTCCAAGTAGGATCGGGCCCAGACGAAATCACCTTTTGCTACCTGAAATAGGACATTTACTCTCTAAACATTGCACAGGGAGCGACGCGCCATGCGGGGCATTATTGGGGAAATCTAGACAGCTAATTTCTGGCAGGCAGCAGAGGATTGCACAAACGCAGCGCTCCACGCGCCGCGGCAGTAGGGAATTCTTAGAGTATGGACCAAACTTCAATTTTTGATGTCCAGACTTGGTCCTCGACCCCCGAACACGATCCCAGCTTAATACCTTGAGATTTTACTCAGACTTCAAAGCTCCAAATAGCTCGAACTAGTTCCGCAACATCTAAATTACATGGGATCACTCCTACAAGGCATAAAACACACAATAAATGCAAAATACTATTAATTAAGGCTCAAAATGAGTAAAGTGCAGTGAATTAGAGTGCAATAAACGACTAAAATACGCAATTATAGCCTACCATCAACTCCCCACACTTAAACCATTGCTCGTCCTAGAGCAATCAAACTACACTTCACATAGGCACGACCTTTTTAAACAACTCTCATAACTCATCACACCAAGAATAATTAAAACAGATTAAGTACAATACTGTAACATCCTAGCCTCAAAATTCGACTCAAAAGCACCACGCATATTTCAAAACCCGCTCACTTACTCTAACACAGAGGTAACCCTTTCCTTCATGAATTAAGTGCCCTCACACAACAATAAAGAGTAGTTCCACACACAATAGATATTAAGAACAATTAGGAACTCAAGATAGAAAGAATTCACTCACTCTCAAAAACAACATTCATGTGCCACAAAAAGACGTGCCATAAGCTTGCCCGTAGTGTACTACTCTACTAATTTAGCTCATTCTGACAAGGATCAAGTAGGACATTAATTGGTTATAATGTAGGTTGGGGGATGGGTAGGATACATTTGGATATAAGAGTGACTACACCTCCCTAAGCACTTTAATACATACATTTCACTGTTCAAAACCCCACACTTATGTCAAACCATCACTCCACCTTTGCATCAATATACATTAACTCCCTACTTCGTTAAGCATAATTACATCAAGAATTATCATTATCAAAGAATATTTTGCACAACAATACAACATTTTTTCTTTTCTCTTTCGATTCAAGTGGTTCTTACTATTTCAAAACATTGCACCTTTCTCCTTATTTCAATAGTTCCACTCAAAAGCCAAACTAACCACCTCACACTTCAACTTTTACAGAGTTCATAACATTTTTAAGTGCTCACGAGAGGTAGAGGTTCAAAAAGATGGTCAATTCAAACAAATGGGTAGGCCATGTGATTTGGTTGCCAAAGAAACAAGATTACAGGCTTAAAGGGGTTAACCACGTTACATAACAATTAGGTGGGTAAAGGCATATAACTGGCTCAACAAAGAAACGCCTATATCCCTTCCAAGACTGAATAAAACTATTATTTTGCTTTCCAAACATATGGGGCAAGTTCTAGACATTAAATGCAATGCACAGAATACACAAAACCTCACACCCACATGGCATATAACTCACTCAAGATTGGATTATCAAGACACTCTAGTCAAAGTAGTTAAGCAAAGTTAAGATCATACAATTTAAGGTACTTATACAAGAGTCAAAAGCTGAGCCTAAGCGTCACAACTAAAGCATTTACTGTTCTCAAAGGTATAATAAAGTTAAGAGATATTGCCTTCAATTCAATCCGTAGCACAAGGTTTCCTATTCCTAAAAAATAAAAACTAACTACATCCGGTTCAAACAAAACCCTTGGAAAAAAATCGTGACACAAAGAAAAATCAAGGAGAAACTATTACACTACCTAACAAAACAAAATCTTTTTGTCTTTTTCTTTCGACTTTAATCCCTCAAGAAACCTGTCGATGATATCTATCACCGGGAAAAATCAAAAATTTTAAAATTTTTATGATTTTTTTCAATTTTTTCTATCTCTAACTACTAATACAACAAAACTAAAACTAATATACATACATACATACAACATATCCCCCACTGCATACTTTAAGTTGTGGCATGTCCCATGACACACAATTAAAAAGCATAAGGTAAAGGAAACTTCCCTGAACATCTAGTCGGGTCTGCGTCAAAGTCGGGCTCCATTCCTCGCCTTCGAACTAATGCGCACATCCATGCAGACAGCTTCTTCTCAGCCTTCTTAGGGTACAACCCACACTTATATTTATCACTCTCAGTGTAGCCTCTATTTCGAGCCCTTCACCTTCCACTAAACACTCGCAGCTGGTTCTCTTTTTGTACCCCCTTTTCTACATCGATCTTAAACGTCACAGTCTCCTCACCCACTCTAAGCATGAGTTTTCTCTCTTGTATATCTAATATAGCTCTACCAATTGCTAAAATGGTCTTCCTAGGATGAGGGGGACCTCCTTCTTCTCTTTCATATTCACCACTATAAAATCCACAGGAAATACAAACTTATCCACCCAAACTAACACATCTTCCACTATCCCCTCGGGTGTTATAGTCGTTTGGTCTGCCAGCTACAAAGATATTGGCACCGACCTTATCTCTCCAATCTCCTTCTCCAGTTTCTTGTAAATAGATAGAGGCATTAAGTTATTTGAGGCACCAAAATCACATAAAGACTTATCAAACTTTATAGTTCTTAATGAGCAAGGTATAGTAAAACTCCCTGGATCTCTACACTTTTTTGGGAGTTTATTTTGCAATATCGCGTTGCAATGCTCTATGAGCTTCACCGCCGAGGTCTCCTCTATTTTCCTCTTCTTTGTAAGGATCTCCTTCGAGAATGTGGCATAAGCAGGCATTTGTGAGAGCACTTCTGTGAATGGTATGTTCGCATGAACTTGTTTCAGCACATCCAGAAATCTCCCAAACAGCTTGTCCAACTTTTCTCTACATAACTTTTGGGGGAAAGGCAGCGCAGGCATATGCTCGCTCTCATTATGTTCCTCCCTTCTCGAAGTTTCTCCCTTCTTGTTTTTCTCATCTTTCACCTGGTCCTTCTTCTTTTTATCAACATTATTCTTCAACTGCTTCCCACTTTCTTTTCAAGTTTCATATCTTTTTGGATCGGGGTGGGATCTTTCAATATTTGCCCACTTCTCACAGTTACAAATTTCACTGTTTCTTTGGAATTTCTCTCAGTATCAGCGGGGAGAGTTCCTGGAGCCCTCTCAGATAATATTGTTGTAATATGTCCCACTTGTCCCTCTAAGTTTCGAGAAGATGTTCCCAACTCTTTGATAACTGCTCCATAGGCGTCCAGCCTCTCATCTGTCTTGATAATGAAGGCCGTCATTAGATCTTCTAAACCAGGCTGAATGGACTTTTGAGGCTGAAATTGCTGCCTCTGTTGATTTTGGTATGCTGGAGCTCCTTGTCCCTGGGGTCTAGAGTTATTTTGTTGCCATGCATTTGCGGTACCCCCAGGTGAACTCTATGAAAAACTGAGGTGCCTCTGACTCATTGCATTGAAATTGTAGTTTCCCACAGCATTTACTTCCTCAACTGAGGCTTGACACTCATGAGTAGGGTGTCATATTCCACATACATCACAAACTGTGTGAGGCTCACTTTGTATCGAGGCTAAGATCAGCTTCCTTATCCCTTTGGCCATAACATCAAGTTGTACCTGCATTGATATGTTAGCATCAACCTGGTGAACACCAGCCAATGTCTCTTTTTCAGCACTCTCAGAGGGCCACTAATTAGCATATTTAGATAACTCATCAAGAACTGTAACTATCTCCTCTTGAGTCTTCTTCATCAACGGGCCTCTAGCTACATTGCTCAATGTTCTACACGAGGCCGGTGTCAATCTATCCCAAAACTCCTGGAGTTGCATCCAGAGTTCAATTCCGCTATGTTGACACTTTCGAACAATCTTCTTAAACCTCTCACATGCTTCAAAAATAGTTTCCGTATCTTTTTGGAAGAAGTTATGAATTTCTCTTCTAAACTTGCTCGTCTTAGCTGAGGAGAAATATTTATCATGGAATTTTCTGGTCTTCTCCTCCCAAGTTATAATTGATCTCATGGGCAAGCTTCGAAGCCACTTCTTTGCATCATCCTTGAGTGTGAAGGGGAATTTCCTTAAGTACACTGCATCTTGTGACACACCATTGGATTGAAAGGTGTTTATAATCTCCTCGAAGTCCATTAGATGTGTATTTGGATCTTCGTTCATCTTTCCTCTGAAGACACAACAATTCTGACGAGTTTGAAGCAACCCTTGCTTCAAGTCGAAATTGTTTCCTGCAATTGGAGGTAGTCTAACACTTGATAAACCTTGATTGTAGACATGTCTAGCATAATCGCCAAGTGGTCTCCCTGGTATGGGAGCTATATTTCCGAACTGGTCTACATCCAAGGGTTTGATTCTAAGCAATTCTCTTACCGCTCTCTTCTTCATAGATAACCTGCGCATCTCTAATTTCTACTTCCTCAGCATCCCGTGTAGCTTGTTCTCTTTGTTGGGCTACTTATCTCGCAGCCAAATCAAAATTATCCTCACCGTTTCCAGCCATAGGTTCATTGGTTGAGGATATCCCAACCTTTTCTGATGTCGTGGTGAGATTTCTTTCCTTCCTCAGTTATTGCAATTATTTTTCAATTTCTGACTCGTATGTTAGCACTTCCTTCGCAGAAGTTTGAGTCATGCACCAATCTTAACCTGGAACCCGCGCACAATCAATAAACACCAACCGTAAAAAGAGAAAAACAAAATTGAAAAGAAAAATTCATGAATTAGCACTATAAACTATTTCAAACACTATTGATTGTCAATCCCCTACAACAACGCCAAAATTTGACGAGCGCAAAACACACACTTAAAATTAAGCTCGCTAATTAAATATAGTATAGTATAATATCGTATCCACAGGGATTGGAGTTAAACAGTATTATCGTAGTTTCTAGCTTGATTGCTAACCAAGATGATCAACAGTTGAGAATTATATGATTTATACTAAAATTTACTACGAATCTAGAGCTGTTGACTAATGACAATCAAAGCAAGGACTAAGAAAGGAAAGATATCAATGGGGGAAGATAGGGTTTTGATATGATAGGTGCAAGATAATTGTCCGGGATTTAACTCTAGTTAATTCACTTCTAATTTTCAAGTGAGTCTCTCGAATTCACTTTATTAGTAGTTCAATTTTTTTGTAGAAACTCCTCCCTCGACTAAGTCTCAACCTCAAGAGATGAACCAATTTAAGCTCTATGAAGATATGCAAGAATGTGAAGTGGATTGGTCTTTAGGAGAACCTCTCTCGATTATCCTCCTATCTAGGTTTAATCAATGATTCCACTAGCCTCCCCCGATTAATAAGAAGAATTAATAAACTAAACCAACAATACAATGCAAAGACATCACAAGTTATGCCTTTCTCGATTACATGAACAAGTAAATATAAATGCAATGATTAAATCAACCAAAAATGCTTCAATATATAAAACTAGAATTATAATCCACAAAAAATTATCAATGCACCAAATCCATCAAACCCTAAAGTGAACTACTCCATAGACATGGAGAAATTCATCACAAATAAAATTAAATTATAGGAAATCATAAATTCAATCCAAACTCGAGTCTTAAGTGAGGAAGGAATGATGAAATCCTTATGCTCGTGTTCTTCCAACTCTTCCTTAGCCTCATTAGGTCGAATATGTGTCAAAACTCCAGAAAACAACTCCATGTATTTATACCAAGTAGGGTCTTGCCCAGACGAAATCACCTTTTCCTAGCCGAAATAGGACATTTACTCTGTAAATATTGCACAAATGTGTCGCCTCATGCGGCGACGCGCTATGCGGGGGATTTTTGTGGGGAAATCCAGAGAGCTAATTTTTGACAGGCAGCAGAGGATTGCACTAGTGCGGTGCCCCACGCACTGTCGTATGCGCCGCGGCAGTGATGAATTCTTAGAGTATGGACCAAGATTTGATTTTTGACGTCTAGACTTGGTCCTCAACCCCCGAACTCGATCACAGCTTAATCTCTTCAACCTTTACTCATATTTCAAAGCTCCAAATAGCTCGAACTAGCTCTGCAACATCTACATCACTCGGGATCACTTGTAAAAGGCATAAAACACGTAATAAGTGCAAAACACTATCAATTAAAGCTCAAAACAAGTAAAGTGCAGTGAATTAGAGTGCAATAAATGACTAAAATACGTAATTATCGCATACCATCAGTCAGATTTGTATTCCAAATGTGGATGGTTTTGCGTGAGTTGATACTTGAAGAGGCCTATAGTTCGCGGTATTTCATTCATCCGAGTGGCATAAAGGTGTACCAGGATTTGCGGTAGCATTTTTGGTGGCGGAGGATGAAGAAAGATATTATTGAGTACGTTGCTCAGTGTTTGAACTGTTAGCGGGTGAAGTAAAAGCATCAGAGACCCGGTGGTTTGCTTTAGAGGCTTGATAATCAAGAGTGGAAATGGGAGCGTATCATGATGGATTTTTTAGTTGGACTTCCACGGACCTTGAGGAAAGTTAATGCAGTATGGGTTATTGTGGACAGACTGACCAAGTCTGCACACTTATTCTAGTTACTACCTACTTTTCAGAGCAGCTGGATCAGATTTACATTCTGAGATTGTTCGCCTTCATGGTGTGCCCGTATCTATTATCTAGGATCGAGGCACTCAGTTCACATCACATTTTTGGAGAGTGGTGCAACGAGAGTTGGGTAGGCGGATAGAGCTGAGTATAGCATTTCATACCTAGACAGACGGGCAATCCAAGCGCACTATTCAAGTCTTGGAGGACATGCTACGTGCTTGTATTATTGATTTTGGAAGTTCATGGGATTAGTTTCTTCCATTAGGAAAAGTTTGCCTACAACAACAACTTTTAATCGAGTATCTAGATTGTTCCTTATGAGGCTTTATATGGGAGGAGATGTCGTTCTCCATTTGGTTGGTTTGAGCCTGGGTAGGCTAGGTATTTGGGCACTTATTTGGACCGTGATGCCTTGGAGAAAGTGGTGATTCAGGAGCGACTTCGTACAACTCAGTCCAAGAAGAAGCGTTATGCAGACAAGAAGGTTCATGATGTTGCATATATGGTGGGTGAGAAGGTTCTGCTCTGAGTTATGTCCATGAAGGGTGTGATGAGATTCGGGAAGAAGGGGAAGATGAGTCCTGGGTATATTAGCCCTTTTGAGGTTCTTGAGAGAGTTGAGGAGGTGGCTTACATACTTGTCTTGCCATCTAGTTTATCGGGTGTTCACCTAGTGTTTCATGTGTCTATGCTCTGGAAGTATAATGGTGATCCATCGCATGTTTTGGACTTCAAGATGGTACAACTACATGGGGATTTGACCTATGATGTGGAGTCGGTGGCCATTTTTGACCCGTAAAAGTTGAGGTCGAAGAATACAGCTTCGATAAAGGTGCATTGGAGGGTTTAGCCAGTTGATAAGGCTACTTGGACGATCGAGCAGGAGATACAGAGCAGATATCCGCACCTTTTAAGACTCCGGGTGTGATTCTAGAGCGGTTCAAGGATAAATGTTTGTTTAAGAGGGGGAGAATATAACGACCCGGTCGGTATTTTGTATATTGTAGGCATGTTCCCCAATTATTGCCTCTTCTATGTTCATTTGTGGTTATGTGACTTTTCGGGCTGGTGAGATTGGTTTTGGGAAGGTCTTGTAGTGAATTAGGACACTTAGTCCCAACGTTGGAAGCTATAGTTGAAAGAGTTGACCGTAATTTTACTTTTGTGTAGACAACTCCGGAATGGTATTTTGATAATTCTAAAAGCTTCATATGGTGATTTTGTTCTTAGGCATATGTCCGGATTTGGATTTAGAGGTCCGTAGGTTGGTTTGGTGCTTTTGGGTGAAAGTTGGAAAGTTGAAGGTTTGGAAGGTGATAGATTTGACCGAGAGTTGACTTTGTTGATATCAGGCTCGAATTTTGGTTCCGGGAGTTGGGATAGGTCCAGTGTGTCATTTGGGACTTACATACAAAATTTGACGTCATTCGGAGTTGATTTGATATGGTTCGGCATGAGTTTTGGAATTTAAAGTCCATTAGCTCATTAGGCTTGAATTGAGGTGCGATTCATAGTTATGATTTTGTTTTGTGTGGTATGAGGCTTCGAGTATATTCATGTTATGTTTTGGGATTGGGTGGTCTGATTGGACGGGGTTCCGGTGGCCTCGGGTGTGCTTTGGAGGGGTTCCAGACCATTTCTCCATGTTTTGGTATAGCTGGTATCTGATGTTTGGTTTTCTTCTTCGCGATCGTGAAGAAGAAGATGTGATCACATAGTGCTTTATGGTGGCAGTTGGGTTTTGTACTTTTCATTAGCGAAAAAGGGGACGCGCTCGCGAAGCTTGAGGAAGGTTGTGCATCCAGAAAGCGAGCAGGGAGCCGCATTTGCATAAAAGGAAGGGAAGGCTGAGGATGGCACGCGTTAGTTCATCGCGATCGCATGGTCTGGTCCACGACTGCGTAGCTATTGTGTGTTTGATCATCGCGTTCACGGCTATCATGTCGCATTCACGTAGGAGGGTTTTGGAAGCTGCGCATTTTGTTCTTTGCGATCGCGACGCTATTTCCGCAATCGCGATGTATACACAAGGGCAGACTTTTTAACATCTCTATTTTGAGGGGTTGGTTATTATATCTCATTTTGAGTTAGAGAGCTCGGTTTTTGGTGATTTTGGAGGGTATTTTCTCAATTTGGATTGTCGTAAGTACTTTTGACTCGGATTTGTTCATTATGCATGATTCCATCTTTGTTTTAGCATTTAATTGGTGAATTAAAGTGAAGAAATGGGGGATATTAGTAAAAACATTCCAAAAGTGAAAATGATGATTTTAAGGTTGAGTTGAGGTCGGAATTGGATGAAATTAGTATGGTTGAACTAGTAATTGAATGGGTGTCCGGAATTTGTGAGTTTAATCAGGTTCTGAGGTGCGGGCCCGGAGTTGACATTTTGGATTGACTTGTTGATTTTGATAAAGATCTTTGAAGTTGTTTCCTGCGGCATTATTTGATGATATTAAGTTGTTTGTGACTAGATTTCAGTCGTTCGGAGGCCGATTTGCATGGGAAGGGATTTTTGGAGTATTGATTTGCACGTTTTGAGGTAAGTAACATTTCTAAACTTGGATTTGAGGGTAATTATCCTTGGGAACTATATTATTTGTGATGTGTTGGGGTGACGCACACGCTAAGTGACAGGCGTGTGTGCGTGCGCCAGAGTTTTCATGATCCGAGTAGACTTTAGACTATTACCAGACTTGCTTTGCTATCACGCCTTGTTATATTCGTGTTTTCCCTACTTGGTTGATTATCTGAGCTATGGTTCATACTAGAAATCATGTTTAGGCTATGTGATTAATTGGTTGATAATTGGGCTTTTTCAGTTGTTTTAAGCTATATGTCTTAATTGTAGTAATACAACCAGTCATGATTCATTATTTGCATACCTCATATCTCAGTCTTTGTACTTTATTCATTGTACATCATGTTGTCATTGTTTTCTATATGTGATACTGTTTGGGCTGAGTCATATGAGATTGTAAGCCCTTGAGCCTTAGAGCTGTGTTGAGAGTGTTATTTGGATCAAGTTGCACATCGCAACAGACCATATTGGCTTTATTGTTAGTTGGATCGGGTTGCACGCCGCAACATGCCATATTGGCCTTTGATTAGCGCTGGGGTAGGATCCGTCCCTCTGGAGTCTAACATGCCAGCAGTGAGCGCAGACACAGTGATATATACACGTTCTTTAGTGAGGGGCATTAATTCCGGGCACTCGTACAGTGCTGAGAGTGTGTGTGTGTGTGTGTGATGAAGTGGGCATTTGAGTTAGGTACCTTGAGAGTGATAAGAGTGAGAGTACTTGAGGATATCACTATGAAATCATTTACTTGACATGCATATCTGACTTGTAGGCATAGAGAAGTATTTTTTTCATGCTAGCTGGTAAAAGAAATGTTCTTATTCTGTTGGGATGTAACTTTTATACATGGAAGTATGTTTAAATTTCTATAATATGAACAAGCTGAATATGATAATTCCATTGAGCTATTTACCGTTACTGTCATTATTATATCCTGCTTTATTATTGATATTGGTCTATGTCTGTTTCATCTGAGCTCGTCACTGCTTTTACCCAAGGTTAGATTTGTTACTTATTGAGTATATGAGGTAGGTTGTACTTAGACTACAATCTGCACTTCGTGCGCAGATCCAGGTTCTTCCGAACATGGTGATTACTAGAGCTGTGTTGGTACCACTACTTGAGAGACTACGAGGTAACTGCTAGTACGTCTACAGACCTTGAAGTTCTCTTTCATTATTTCCTATGTTACATTGTCCAGACAGTTGTATTGAGGAATTGGGTTTGTATATTTATATTCAGTAGTACTCATATACTCGTTGACACCAGATATTTGGGATGGTTATAGCAGTATTGTTGTTGTTTTCATTAGTTATTTCAGAATATTTCTATTGTTGAGTTTATTAAATCATGTTTATTCAAACTCGTTGTTATTGTATGACTGTTGGCTTGCCTAGCAAGTAGTGTTAGAAGCCGTCGCCGCTCCGGTGAGAGTTGGGTCATGAAACTTACCCAATCCAAGTAGGTGAAAATCGCCCCACAAATCGCCTCAATCCGAGCTCCCAATCTCAAAATATGATAAATGAAGTCAAAACCCTCGATTAAAATGTTCTGCCTAGTGATCTCGCATTTGCGATCCAACTTCCGCTTCTGCGATGTCTCATTTGCAACCCAGGTCTCGCTTCTGCGAGCTTCACTTAAAGTGCCGACCCTCCGCAGTTTCACATGCAACTCGCACCTGTGGCTACACAGGTGCGACCAAACCATGCAGAAGCGCTTTACGCAGAAGCGGCCACCCATGCACATCTGCGTACTTCCTGTCCCAGGCCAACCATCGCAGGTGCAGACTTCTCCCTCGTAGGTGAAACATCGCATCTGCGCACCACACTTTGAGATGCGGTGCACCAACACCAGACTTGCCCAGAAACATCAAAATGGTCCGGCACCTATCCAAAATACACCCGAGCCCCTTCAGGACCCCCTCCAATCACACCAACCAGTCCCAAAATATAACATGCACTTACTCGAGGCCTCAAATCACACAAGGCAACATCACAACCATGAATCACACCTCCATTCAAACTAAATGAACTAATCAAACTTCCAACTTCCAAAATCATGCCGAACCACATCTAACAAATTCCGAATGACTCCAAATTTTGCACACAAGTTGTAAATCACCACACGAACCTATCCAAGGCTCGAAATCCCAAACTGACCTCGATGACCACAAAGTCAACTATGATTCAAACCTATTAATTCTCCAAACCTTCAAGTTTCCAACTTTCGACAATTAGGGCCAAATCCGAGGAACTTCCAAATCCAAATCCGGACATATATCCTAAGTCCAAAATCACCATACGGACCTATTGGAACCATCAAAACACTAATCCGAGGTTGTCTATACAAAATTCAATCCTTGGTCAACTATTATAACTTAAGCTTACAACCATAGAACTAAGTGTTCCAGTTCATTCCAAACTTTACCAAAACCAACCCAACCATCGCCACAAGTCACATAATAACAAACAAGTATATGAGAAGCATCAAATTGGGAAACATGGCTCAGATACACAAAACAACTGGTCGGGTCGTTACATTCTCCCCGTCTAAAACAAGCATTTGTCCTCGAACGTGTTTACATTAATACCTGGGATATCAAAAAGATGAGGATATCTGCTTCGCATATCATGCTCGGTCTCCTAAGTTTCCGCCTTGACCAGTTAACCTCTGCACTAGATTGATTGATGCAATATCCTTAGATCTCAGCTTCCAAACCTGCCTATCAAAACTTGCCAGCGGCTCCTCGTCGTAAGCCAAATTCTCATCCAATTACACTTAACTGAAATATAACACGAACCAAATCTATGACCAATAACCTAGCCTCACCAGGCTCAAACCAACTAACCGGCGAACAACATCGCGTCCCATATGAGGCCTCATATGGAGCCATCTGGATACTAAACTGGTAGTTATTGTTGTGTGCATACTCTACTGACGAAAGAAACTGATCCTATTGGCCTCTGAAATCTATAACACATGCCCTTAACATATCCTCCAAAATCTAAATAGTCCACTCGAACTGCCCATCCATCTGAGGGTGATATGCGGTGCTTAATTCAATCTTCATGCCCAACTCATCCTGAACGCTCTCCAAATGCAAAGTAAACTGAGTGTCGCAATCTGAGATAATAGACACAGGAATACCATGCAATAAACAATCTCCCTGATGTAGAACTTAGCCAACTGCTCCGAAGTGTAGGAAGTCATGACTAGAACGAAATATGCAGACTTGGTCAGTATGTCCACAATGACCCATAAATGTCAAATCTGCCCAATGTCTATAGAAACCCTACCATAAAGTCTTTGGTGATGCACTCCCACTTCCACTCCGGTATTTCAATCTTCCAAAGCAAATCACTCGATCTCTGATGCTCATACTTGACCTACTAACAGTTCAAATTTTGGGAGATATATCTAACAATGTCCTACATCATCCTCCGCCAACAGTAATGCTGATTCAAATACAGTGCATCTTCGTAGCACCTAGATGAGTAGAATACTGCAAACTATGAGCCTCCTTAAGAATCAACTCTCTCAAACCATCCACATTAGGAACACAAATCCGACCATGAAGCTGCAACACACCATAATCACCAATAGTCATACCACCACCTCGTTACAAAATGTCCTTAAGGATAAGCAAATGGGGATCATCATAATGACTAGCCTTAATGCGCTCAAACAACGACAACTATAACACAACACAAGCAAAGACTC
Organism: Nicotiana obtusifolia; assembly: GCA_002018475.1. Lineage (NCBI taxonomy): Eukaryota > Viridiplantae > Streptophyta > Magnoliopsida > Solanales > Solanaceae > Nicotiana > Nicotiana obtusifolia. The sequence goes on along the minus strand of MCJB01010698.1, from coordinate 55,484 downwards.
TGCTAGGCTTCGAAATATTCAATCTCACGAATCTGTTGGCCAAAGCCTTAAAATTCATACCTAAAGGCCTCTCCCTAGTTGTGATATATGCTAAACTCCTCATATACTCCGCCTTCCACTCAAGGCATCAGCCACCACATTAGCCTTCCCCGGATGATAAAAATAGTGATGTCATATTCCTTCAATAACTCCAACAACCTCCATTGCCTCAAGTTCAAATCCTTTTGCTTGAATAGATGATGAAGACTCCAATGATCTGTATACACCTCCCAAGACACGCCATATAAGTAAGCCTCCAAATCATGTATTGGATAGTTCTTCTCATGGGGCCTCAACTGGCATGAAGCATAGACAATCACCCCAACGTTCTGCATCAACACACACCCAATGCCAACTAGCGAAGCATTACAATATACTATATATGACCCCAGATCCTGAAGAAAAACCCAGCACTAGATCTATTTTCAAGGTTATTTTGACCTTTAAAAGCTCTTCTCACATTCATCCAACCACCTGAACGGAGCACTCTTCTAATTTAACTTAGTCAATGGGGAAATAATAGATGAAAATACCTCTACTAAGTTGAGGTATTAACTAGCCAAACCTAAGAAGCTCCTGATCTCTGTAGCAGTAGAAGGTTTGGACCAACTCTAAACTACCACATTCATCTTCAGGTCCAGCTTGATCCCATTACTAGATACCACTTGACCCAAGAATGCAACCGAATCCAATCAAAACTCATACTTGGAGAACTTAACATATAGCTTCTTCTCCCTCAAAGTTTGGAGCACAATCCTCAAATGCTTCTTGTGCTCCTCCCTACTACGGGAATACACCAATATATCATCAATGAATAAAATGAAAAAAGAATCCAAATAAGGCTGGAACACAATGTTCATCAAATACATGAAGATTGTTGGGGCATTAGTCATACCAAAAGATATTATCAAAAACTCATAATGTCCATAAAGAGTCCTAAAATTAGTGTTAGGAATGTCCGAAACCCTAATATTCAACTGCTGATACCCCTATCGCATGTCAATCTTTGAGAACACCTCTAGCTCCTTGAAGCTGATCAAATAAAGCATAAAGGCATGGAAGTAGATACTTGCTCTTGATGGTAACAGTGTTCAACTGCTGGTAGTCAATACACATTCTCACAGAACCATCCTTCTTCTTACCAAACAACACTAGTGCACCCTAAGGTGAAACACCAGGCTTGATGAACCCCTTATCCAGAAACTCCTGTAACTACTCCTTCAATTCTTTCAACTCAGAAGGAGCCGTACAATACGGTTGAATATACATAGGCTGAGTGCCTAGTGCCAAATAAATGCAAAAATGAATTTCTATATTGGGTGGCATGCTCGGTAAGTCTGAATGAAATACATCCAAAAACTCCATCACTACGGGAACTGACTCATCACTGGGAATTCAGCACTAACATCTCTGACAAAAGCTAAATACGCTAAGAAAAACCTTATAGGAGGGCAACCAAGAGAACCTTGACAGCTTACCAATCGGAGGTAAGTCTCTTGGCTAACCTTGTTAAGAGGAAAACCCTTGGGATTTAACTTGATTGCTATGTGTTTAAAGTATTGGGGTGATGTAGTTACATGGTGGAGAGCGTATATGCGTTTACCGAGTTTATATCATGACCGAAGTAGAATTGTAATACTGTATGCTTTTTGATTATGTGCTCATTTGAGTCATGATTATTTGGCTTATGTGACTACATTTGCTCTCTTATTCATGTTAAAAACCATGTCTAGGTTTATGATTATTTACGAAGGCATGGCAACTTATCCTTGATATGTTGAATTACTTAAATTGTCCGTAGTCACATATAGATTCCATGAGCACTTATCCGTATGATTTTTTTAAAGTCCATTTGCACCTTTTATCTGTACTTCTTGAGCATATGCATGTATTTTGAATAAGTATACTTAATTTGAACTAAGGATTTTGGCACGCAAGGTAAAGCGTGCCGATGAGATACAATTATGGCGCACAGGATATGATGATTAGTTATTCATTTATGAGTGATGCTATAAAACTCCTCTTTGCACTTGGATTTGGATCTATCCCTCCGGTGTCAGGTTATTATCCATGTTACTTTGGGCCATGTGACCATGGTCTGTACATAAATCTTGTACCGAGTTTTGGTGAAATATGGATTTTGAATCGGGATACATGGATCTTGTACCGGTTTGAGCATGTTTTCCTATTATTTACTCATTTAGAAGTATTCACTTAACTACTAATTGTTGCATGATATCTTTATATGCTAGTTGGGAGCTCTGACCTGTTATTTGAGCATGCTATCTTTCAATACTATATTTGGGCATCGTTATGATTATTTCTTGTACTGGAAAAGCATGCTTAACATCTTTCGACTGTTGATATTTTTTATTCTTACTATTCATGAGATTCTTTATTTTTTCAGTTCTGAGTTCAATTATATGTGTGTGTGTGTGTGTGTGTGTGTGTGTGTGTGTTGTATGTATACAAATGCATCTAGCCTCACCATTACCTCTTCAAGGTTAGACTGTTCTTCTTGGGTACCGATTATGGTGTACTCATACTACGTTTTTGCACATCTTTTTGTACATATCCTTAGGTGGGTCCTAGTAGAGTTTCTTGAATGAGCTTAGGTGATCGCAGGGAGACTTAGAGTGAGCTGCACTCCTTGGATCAATTTTGCAGTTCCCGAGTACCTATTCCTTTTGCTGTTTTCTGTCTATTTGTATTTTAGATAGCTTTGCTATTTATACAATCTTATTCTATTTCAATAGTAGCTCGTGTACTTGGTCCACCTAGTCTTAGGGGTTGTACTGTATTGGCCCTGTTTAGGCCATGTTATGACTATATCAAATATTTTTACTATTTTTAGATTATTATTATCTTTATTTATGATATATCATTATTAATTAAATAAAATGGACTTTATTTTGTGGATTGTGAGTTGGCTTGCTTAGCAAGTAGGGCTAGGTGCCATCACGGCCTCAAAATAGGATTTTGGATTGTGACAAGTTGGTATCAGAGATGTAGGATGTGTAGGTCTCACGAGTCACGAGCAGGTCTAGTAGAGTCTTCTAGATTAGTACAGTGACATCAATACTTATCTCCAAGAGGCTACAAGATGTTAGGAAACATCCCTCCTTTCATTCATTATCGCGCGGCTTTATACATTCAAAGTTTGAATCCTTGTCTTTCTATTCTATGGCAGATGGTGCGAACAAGTTCATCAAGAGTAGTTGTGTAGGAACCAGCACCTCAGGCTAGGCCATGAGAGGCTGTAGTCAAGGTAGAGGCAGGGGTGACGCCCGCACAACAGTTAGAGCCCTTGGTAGGGCAACCATTATGGAGCCGCCTATAGCTCCAATTGAGGAGCAGGTTTTTCACCAGGGTGACCCAGATGGACCAGCTCAGGCCCTGGAGATGTTTATTGCTACCCTATTACTTCAGGATGCTCTTGTTCGATTGGTTGATCTTGTGAGGGATTTGGCACAGATAGGATTACTTTATGTGGCATCAATTACTTCTCAGTCTAAGGGAGGGGCACAGACTCCCGCTACTCACACTCCTAAGTAGGTTGCTGATGTTTATCAGACCTAAGGAGTAGTACTAATTGGGGGACATCCTCTCGTGGTTGTTGTTAGGCCAGTATTGGAGGCCACCATGCATGAGGAGGAGCAGAAGAGGTTTGATCAGTTCAGGAATATGGGTCCTCCGTATTATGATGGTGATCCTTTGGCAAACGCATAGGATTTCATAGATGGTTTTCAAGGGATTCTGTGGAATCATGGTTTGGTTGAGTCTAATGGGTTCAATTTCACTACTTTTGCAATGACTCGGCCGTTCCTTTTGTGTATTTGAGCCATGTTCCACTATTTGATGCTTTACGTATGCTTATTTGTTGTTTGGTGACTTGCGGGGATGGTTGGCTTGGTTTCGGGGAAGTCTTAGAGTAAATTGGAACACTTAGTTCCAAGGTTGGAACAGTAAGTCATAAGAGTTGACAAGGGTTTGACTTTTTTGTAAACGAGCTTGGAATGTTATTTTGATGGTTCCAATATGTTTGTATGGTAATTTTAAGCTTGGATGTATGCCCGGATTTGGATTTGGAAGTTCCTAAGTTGATTTGGCTTTAATTGTCGAAAGTTGGAAATTTGGGGGTTTAGAAGGTTCATAGGTTTGACTAGGAGTTGACTTTGATGTTATCGGGTTCAGATTGTTGTTCCGAGAGTTGGAATAGGTTTGTTATGTCATTTGGACTTGTATACAAAATTTGGGGTAATTCCAAATTTGTTATACGTGGTTCAGCATGAGGTTTTGAAAGTTGGAAATTGGTTAGTTCATTAAGCTAGAATTGAGGTGTGATTTGTAGTTTTGATGTTACTTTGTGTGTTAGAGACCTTGAGTAGTTTTGTGTTATATCTTAGGATTGGTTGATATGTTTAGACGGGGTCCCGAGGGACTCGGGAGTGTTTCAGATGGATTTTGATCATTTGAGCTTGGTTGGATTGCTGAAGAACTGTTGGTGTCTAGTGTGCTTCGCGATCACAAAGCGAGTCGCGGAGTCATGAAAGCTTATTTTGGGCAGCAGTGTTTTTGTTCTTCGCATTTGTGTACAAGGCATCGTGTTCGCAAAGTGTTGGGACCAGTAGCCTTTGCGTTCGCATAGGAGGAGTGGTTGGCTAAGAGCCGGCTGGGTTTAGCCTTCACATTTGTGAAGGCATGGTTTTGTTTGTGTAGACTGGGGATGCGACTGCATCACGTTTGCAGGTGGCAGACTACATCCGCGGAGAGCATTTTTGGGCCAGGGACTATTTATGCTTTGCGAACATGAAGCTTGGGTTGTGTCAGCGAATGGTATCTCTGGGCAGAGTTATAAGTTGTCTAAGTTTAGGATATAGACCCATTATTTTATATTTTTAGCCCTATACTTGAAGATGGGTGATTTTTTAAGGGGAATTTTCACACAAAGGAAGAGGGTAAGTTATTTCTACTTGATTTTAACATTATATATTGTTTAATCATGGATTATTACACATAGATTTGAAGGAGAAATTTGGGGATTTTGGCTATGGTTTTGGAAAGTGAAAAATGGATTCTGAACCTCGAGTCAGAGTCGGAATTGGATAAAACTTGTATATATGGACTCGTATTCGAATGGGTAGTTAGGATTTGTGACTTTGGTTGGGTTGCGTGAAGTAGGCCCAGGTTGACGTTTTGGTTGACATTTTGATATTTGATCAAGATTGGAGCTTTATTACTTGAAATCGACTCTTATAGCATTGTTTGACATTATTGAGTTGTTTTGGGTTGATTTGACCCGTTAGAAGGTCGACTCGAGAGGCAAGGAATTTTTGGAGTATTGATTCTCGCGCTTTGAGGTAAGTACCTTGCCTTGTCTTAGCTTGAGGGTATTTCACCCGTAGACTTCGATATTTGTTATGTGTTGGGGGTGACGCACGTACGTGGTGACGAGCGTATATGCGTATGTTGTGTTTATTCATGATGATGGTAGACCTTAGGCTATTATGCACCTTATTTTTCTATCATGCTTTCGTGTTACCATGTTTTCTCTACTTGTATGACTATTTGGGCTATTATTCATGTTAGAAATCATGTCTAGGCTATGTGCTTATCCATGTTAGACATGTTACGACTATTTTTCTATGTTGCATTGTTTGCCTTGATTGTAGCCGTACTTTTCAGTCATGATATTATATCTGCATGTTATTTCATCATTTTACTTACCTTTTATCTCACTTGTTGTTGGTTTCCTCACTGCGTACTACTGGTTTGAGTGGATTTCTGGCACATTGGTACAATTGTTGCAGTATATTGATTTATAATATTGTGAGATATTGGCATATTGAGGTTTGAGCGGATTAATGACTGAACTGGGGTCATAGAGCCGTATTGATACTGATACTGACGCGTACGCCATGCCCCTTATTGGGCTGAGTGGTATTGATATTGAGGTGACGCAAGCGCAGGCCATTAGGTTGAGCTATGATCGTTAACTTTTGATCCGATCATGTACTTAGACTAGGATCCGCCCCTCCGGAGTCAGGTGATAACCCATGCTACTTTGGGCCTTTTGAGTACAAGCACTTAGTATGTGCTGAATGAAGGGCTTTACGCCAAGCACCCATACAATGTGGAGATTGTGCTTACTTGATGATTTAACTATGAATTCGTTGATTTTGGTATTGATACTTGTCATGTTAGCATAGAGACGCATCTTCCTCATGCTAAGTGATACTTTATATCTTGAGCTTGATAACTTGGCTGATTTGATTGGAAAGGTTGCCTACTTCCTGTTAATGTGAATAAGTTGACTTGTTATTCTTTAGCTGCTTTCCCTTTCTTATTATTATTATGCTATTACTGTTATCGTTGGATGTAGAGAGTGAGTAGCGAACCATGACGATCTCATCACTATCTTTAATCTAAGGTTAGGCTTGCTACTCACTGGTACATAGGGTCGGTGTACTCATACTACAGTGTGCACTTTATGTATAGAGCTAGGTGTTGTTGATAAAATTGATTGCTCGAGAGTCATATCAGCACCTGTTGGAGATTTCAAGGTAGCTCTACTATTCCGTACGCATGCCTTTGAGTCCCGTCCTTTACTTTTGATATTACTATTTAGTATATCAGACAGTATTGTATCATTAATCAGACCGTTGTATTTATTTATTCTATAGAGATCAGTACTCGTTGACACTAGATTTGTATCGCTGTTTGGCTACAGTTATTTATCATATTCGATTTTTGAAAATATTTCTTATTATTATTGAAGTTTATTTCTGTATATTGAATGTTGGCTTTCCTAGCAAGCATTGTTAGGCACTGCCACGGCTTTGGTGGGATTTGGGGTCGTGATAAGTTGGTATCAGAGTACTAGGTTGCTTAGGTCTCACGAGTCATGAGCAAGTGTAGTAGAGTCTTGTAGATCGGTACGAAGACGTCTGTACTTATCTTCTAGAGACTACAAGGCTATTTAGAAAAATTATTCTTCTTTCATTCTATATCATGCTTATTTCTTTATCCCTAAGTATGAATCGTTTCTTTTCCATTCTCTCACAAACAGTGAGGACTCGATCATCGGGTATAGCTGAGCAAGCGTCGATTCCTAGGTCAGGGCCGTGAGAGGCTGGGGTCGAGGCAGAGGTAGGGGTAGAGCACACGCAACAGCTAGAATCCCTGCTCGAGCGGCTATTGTAAAGACACCAATAGCTCTTCTTAAGGATCAATTCATGACTATGAGGATGAGACAGAGGTACCAGCTCACGTTTCCTATGACCTATTTGTTTCACCAACTATTCAGGATGCTTTGATCTATATGGTTTCGAGAGTTTGGCTCAAGCTGGGGAATTTCCTACTATACCAGCTACTTCCCAAGTGGAGGGGAACGCAAGCTCCAGCTTCCCATACCGCAGAGCACGTGGCCTATGGTTATCAGACTCCTGCAGTGTTACTAGTTGGGGGAGTTTAGCCTACTATTGCCGCACAACTTGAGGATGGGCCCCGATGTCAGTTACTAAGCTGAAGAGACTAGATAAGTTCACCACGTTTCATCCTCCTCACTTCAGTGGTACACCTTTAGAGGATGCCTAGGGATTCTTGGATTGTTGCCAAAAGATTATGGCGCAACTTGGAACTAGTTGAGTCTAATGGAGTTGATTTTACCACCTTCCAAATGCAGGGTCCAGCCAAGAGGTAGCGGCATGTTTACGAGATGGGTCGACCAGCAAGATCACCTTCTCTTACCTGGGTTCAGTTCTCCGAGGTCATTTTGGAACTTTTCGTGCCTCATACTAGGAGAGAGGAGCTGAGGAGGTAGTTTGAGTACCTTCAGCAGGGTCCGATGTCAGTTATTGAGTATTTGATGTGGTTTACAAAGCTATCCTATGATACTACTATGTTGATAACCCACTGAGGAGGAGACAGTGAGGAGATTCATTGATAGTCTTCACCATTGTATTCGCATTTCTATGGCTAGAGAGATGGAGACCAGGACTGCATTTCACCGGGTTGTGGAGATAGCGTGTCGTATTGAGCTCATTCGCATTGAGACCAAAGAGATGATGCAGGGTAGGGACAAGAGGTCCTGACGTTCAAGGAGTTTCAGTGGTTCCTCATCTGGAGGTTGAGGTCGATTTAGGGGAGGCCATTCTAGTATGCCAGCTTATCATTCACCACCACCTAGTCGAGAAGTTTCTGTGCATAGTGGACATCCATATAATATGTATTTCATAACATTGATTAATATAGAGGTTAAAATAGGCATTCAAAATGTCAATTGAGAAATGAGGGGGAGAATGATAATTGTTCAAAATAAAGGAGGAAGTTTAATTTTTAAAGTAAAATTTGAGAGTATAAATGATTTTCACCCATTTATAACTAGTTTTTCTTTAATAGTTAAATTAACTTTGATTTAGTTAAAAAAAAAATTAGTTGCAGGTAAAATTTCACCTGCATTATACAGGTCTGGGAACCTGCCAAAAATCCCAAAAAATGAAGACAAAACGAGAAACACGTTTGGGATAATTTGGCAGAAACCGCGTCAAAGTCATCGAGGGGCATCATCATAATTCTCATATACTACTATTCTTCTCCCTCGTACACACAATCAAACAATTGGCGAATCTTTTCATGACCTCGTTGATTGTTGTCTGAATTCCTCTCAGATAGGGCTTTTCGTTCGTATCTTCTACCTGCAATTCCTTTAGCTGATTTTCTAATTGTAGCTTAATGAATTATCCTTTATTTATGTATGCAATAATCTTCTTCAATATATGATAGAGATCTAATCTTTGAGTTAATTATTCATGTGAGACATCTTTATTTATGCTGAAGAGTCTCTATATGTACTTATTTTCTTTAAAATAGATAAAATTATGAAGAGGGTCTTCAAATTTAGGTCAAGCAGCTTACAGTTTACTTGAATGGGATTAAGTTTATATCTTTAGCTCTATTTAAGCTTATTTTCTTGAAAATAGATAAAAATGGGGAAATGGCTCTTAAAATTTAGGTCAAGCAGCTTGTAGTTTACTTGAATGAGGTAAAATTTATATCTTTAGCTCTATTTGTGCTTATCTTCTTGAAAATAGATAAACATAGGTAAAGGGGTATTAAGTTTTAGGTCAAGCAGGTTATAGTTTTTACTTGAAATTAGTAGGAACTGTTTTGTTTTGGTGTTGTCTGAAAGGGGATTATAGCCAATGGCAAAGTCAGAAATTTAAACAAGTGGGGTTCAAAAATTCGAACTTGGGACTTTCAAGCAATTTTTGAACTACCTTTGCCACTACAGGGGAATTCAAATATATATATATATATATATATATATATATATATATATATATACCTTGGCCGTGGCTCCGCTACTGTTTGTAGCAACCTTCATCCTTCTTGGTCCATGAGCTTGTTCAATTCATGCCCGACCTTTTGCGTTTTTGTCATTAATTTGCTCTTTCTCAGATTTCAGGAAGTGGGTTTTCAACTGATACTACTGGTGCTTAAATTGGAAATTGATTTGTTATCCACTAAAAATGGGGATCACTGATACGGTACATTCACTTACAAATTGTCCTTCAGTTCATCTCTTTAGTGAAAAAGAAATTCCTTTGGTAGAATAATTAGTGGAGTTTATGCATTTACTCTGCCTCTGCTACCAGTCTATTATGCTTAGTTCACATTGCTTTCTCCTGCTCCTATTTGTGATTTAGGCATTTACATCGTCTCTGCTTTCAGACTTTTTTATAGTTGGTTCACATTAATGTCTCCTGGTTCTGTCAATTCTCTATTTTAGTTCGATTGGCTTTCTGTCTCTCTTTCTCCGACTCTATATGTGCGCTGTGATCCTGTTATCATTCTCTTCACTCATGTGTTTGCGTGACAAAGGATGGAGCACGTGCAAAATTTTGAATAGGGAAAGAAAGAAGAAAAATACAAAGCATAGTACAGACTATTTGATTCTTGGAAGATAAATTAGAACACCATCTAAGAAAGTATCCCCTTGGTACTTTTTTTGAAGTTTCTTAATAAAAGTTACCTTACCTGATCCAAAAAAAAAAAAAAAAAAAAATCTGAGTGTGTTCATCTTTGAGTTGTCTTGCGTTAGTTAAAATTCAGATAGCATTTACTGAAATGCTGTAAGCTTGAATATAGTCCCATGATTTTATTATGCTGACCAACACAACTCTTTAGTCTTAGTTGCTGAGAAAATGGCTCTCGATCAGGATAAAAATAGATTTAGAGAACTTACAACTAAATTCTGGAGCTAACACAGAAACACAGAAACAAAGCAAAGACAACCCAACTAAAAGAATTATAGCGTAAACTTCCAACCTTATATTGTATTCCTGGTCTTAAGTTGCCCTATATTTTATGAGCTTGCTAGATTGGTATTGATTTTGATTCCTAATCGTCTACATTATAAGGAATTCAACTTGTCTTTTGGCATCTGAATACATAAGGAACATTATTACCCTCCCAAGCCAGCTTGCAAACATCTCTAACTCATAATGGTCCGAAAGAAAATCCAAAAATAGTAGTTACCTTATGTTCCTCTCTCATATTCTATTCGGCACCTGCTCAATGCATTTATTCCTACTGTCATTGCTTAAAAATTGAGAAATCTTTGAAGCTAATTCCATTTCTTCTTGAGACATCCAAAATTGGTGAATTTTTCCTATTGTTTATCTTCTTTTAAATTTTTCCAGTCAACTTCCGATGTTTATCAGACATTTAGATAAACATCGGAATTCATCAGTATATGCTTTTACCGTCTTTTTTAACAAAAAAGTAATGTAGCATATACTGATGGATTCCATTGTTTATCATCATATGTTTCTTGACTTCGAACGATTGTCTCGATCTTCTTCCATGAGTTCATCTAGTAAGTTGACTATCCATTTTGTTTTCCTTTGGATTTAGTCTCCCAGCTACACTATCCAAACTTTTCAGACAATAAAAACTGCAATATTGCACTTAATTGTGTTCTGTTAACTGGGACTTACCTGAAATAGAGTTGCATATGTCCTTTGATGGAAAAACCAGTTTATTATAAAAAATTATTGTTGCATAATTAGAAAAGATGGTGTTTTGGGAATTTAATAAATCAAACATCTAATACCCAGGGCAATCGAGCAACTTCGATTGATGAGAAGCGGAAAGCTAGACCTTTTGGTGTAAAATAATGCGCCCACCAACATATAATACACAGAAAACATAGAAGGAGGCAAACTCTTGGTTGCAGCCTAGAAAATCTTACTTGCAGATTGTTCCATATGTTATCAATATGTCACTATGTCCTTGTTAATCAATGGATTGAAACCCCTGTCAACCCAATTTGAGAGTAATTCATTAGCATGAAAAGAGTTCTTATGTTGGAGTATTAAATTCTTTTTCCAGGTACATAGCCTTTTCTCTTGTTTCAAGTCACGGTCCACAAACAATGATGGTGATTCATCCCATAATGTCGAGTTTGCTGCTGGAAATGTGTGCCTTATTTCTACGAAAGAAAGTTGGGATCAGAAGTTGGCAGAAGCAAATAAAGAGGGCAAAATTGTGAGTATCATGACCTCCCCCCCCCCCCCCCCCCGCCCCCCCC